>JAVHNF010098060.1:13412-31742 GCA_034783455.1 Micropsitta finschii | reverse complement strand
GTTGTGAATGCTCCATCCTTGGCAGTGTTCAAGGCCAGGCTGGATGAGGCTTTGGGTGGAATGGTTTAGTGTGAGGTACTAGCTTCTGCGTGAAAGCTGCCGTTTTTATCAACGTGAAACAGGCTCTGCTGGAAACTGCATGAAGGCAACGGCCTCTTCTGCTGCTTGATCTCTGGGCTGTGAGCGATTCGGCTCTGAATGGCGTGTTTGTTCAGCCACTCCTGCTTAAATGGCTGACCATGCCCTAGCTGATTCATGCTGGAACTAATGACACAAGGAGCCACTTTAACATCTGTGTCCATTGACACCTTCCCAGGCTCACATTTAATTTGAGCATGTTCCCCTACTGTCCTGGCCATCCTCTTTTTTGGATGGTTTTCACGCTTTCTGATTTGTAGTGGGGCTATGCTGCCTGCTGCAAAGCCTTTACCATCTGGATTAGGAGAGTTGGAAGGATGTTCAACAATATTTCTTTCGGACACTGCTGTTTTACATACTGAGGTAGTTTGCAAAGGCAAGGGAAGCCTGTTAATTTCTAGTTTGGCTCCTGATCTGGGCTGCGGCAGCACTTTCTCTAAAGGCAGATTGCCTTGCAGTAACTGTGTCACTAAAGGATTGTTGGCCTCCACTGACGATAAGCGACAGCTTGAGCTCCCGGCACTGGTAACTCTCTTTAAGGTTTCTGTTGTCAGGGGCAGGGAGTCTTCCATGGAGTCCGCAATGGATGTCTTGGAGGTCTGCGGTGGCTGTGCGCTCGTGGATATTTCTGCAGTCTGGGCAGGCATTTCAGATCCTGTAAAATCCTCGGTGTCCATCCTGAAGCACTTGTCAGACTCATTAGTTTCCGATTTAACAGGAACAACAATGCTCGTCAAAAGACTCCTGGATTGCAATTCTGACATTTGCGTGTAACTGGAAGGTTCAGTTTTGACATTTTTCAAGCAGTTTTGCTCTGAGTATTCCTTATGCTTACTGGGGTTAAGGTGACTGACCACTGGCTGGTCTGTACTCATTGCCTCTTCATCATGCCAACAAATTCTATTGTTAGTGTTATACTGATTGGCACAGGCAGCATCCGCTTCATTTTTCAATGCTGAAGGACCTCTTAATTGCTCAGGAAAACCTTGGCTGGGAGTAACCACCTCAATTAATTTATCTTGAGGAGAAAGAGGCACTTCTCGAAGACTTGAACAACCTGCCTGCAAGTTCTTGCTGTCTTGCTTTGTTGCAATGGTGATAAAGCTGGAGCTGTGCTCAAGGCTTTCATTAGACACCACTTCAGGCCTGCTTATGACAGACACCTGAGGACAGGCTATACTTTGTAAGGCAGCTTCTGTCCTTACAGTTCTGCTCTGCAGGTCAGTGCTGTTCTCTGCATTTTCAACAGAAGAAGAAAGTGACAGACTGGAATTCAGAGTTGTAGTGTGGTCGACAATGACTTTGCAAGGTATAGACCTGTTCATGGAAGATTGTGTAAAGGTCACTGGCTGAGATTTACCAGAGAGATCCATTCGGTTTCGTGCTCCAGAGCTTTTTTCTAAGAGATCAGCATTTAATTTAATAGCATTATCATAAGAGCTTATTGTCACCATGTTACCAGTAAACATTGACATGGGTGGCCTTGCAACAGAATTGGCTACTGCAAGGGCCTCACTGCAACTTAAAGCTGACCTAACAGTAGCGTGAATGGAGACAGTGCTTTGCTCATTACACCCAGTTATGGCTATCTTATCAGAAGAAAATCTGTTGGTAGTCCCCACTGGGGGAATCAGTACAGAACTACCAGGGAGATGATCTGGCAAGTTATTTTCAATAGATGAAGCTGGCACAGTGGCATAATGAGTGGAGACTGCGTTATTCACATTGCTACTTGGTATTGGCAACCGTTTGTCATCGATGGCGTTTGATAAGACCGTATTGTCTATGGAGACTGGTACATTACTGTTATCAATACATTTTGGTCCAACAGTTATGCATGGAGTATCAGCCCCTTGGATGGTTTTCAGCATATTTATATTACAAGCTGAAACTGCTGTGTTTGCACTGTCAACAGACATTAAAACAGAGGATTTATCAACAGAACTTGCAAAAGAAAGTTCTTTAATTGCTCCAGACATAGCAGTGCTGCAAACACACACAGAGACTGAACTTTTATTATAAAGCACTGGCACACTGTTACTTTCAGAAGAGGTAGATGAAATAATTTTCTCACACAGTTGTGGCATAGGTATATTTTCATCAGAACTGTGCACAGGTATCTCAGTAGCAGTTTCTGGTAATGTAGCTGTGCTAAGTGACTGCTGCAATAAAGTGGTCGTTTCACGGTGATGAGCATACTTGTTGCTAGGGGACCTGCAGTTAGGATTAACTATAATGACACCAGTAGAACCTTCAATTTTTGTGTCAGTAGATGTTGGTATCTCCAGAGATGAGGTACTTTCCTTTGAGCTGAACTGAGACTTTGATTCTTTATTGGTCTGGAGTAAATGAGCTCTGGCTTGATGCTTTGCAAATAGCTTGGCCTTTGTTTGCTCCTTGATGTGTGCTAGAGTTCTTGTCTTCCCACCTTCGCATGGGGTCCCCATTGCTCCAGAGACTATGCTCGCAGCTGCTGCCACGGCTGCTGCAGCTGCAGCTTCTCTTTGGGCTCTTGCTTGCTGAGCTCTTGCTTTGATATCTGCAAGAGTTCTAGCCCCAGTGTTTCTCCCGCTGCTGACCGATGTACTTGGGGAAACTCGAGGTTCTGGTTTAGAAACAGGTTGGCTCTTGATGATAAAAGGTGGTCCAATTTTTGAAAGCTGAATCTAAAGGAAGAAAAACCCCAGTAATTTTAATGAGAACACGGACTTGCTAAAATTGCTGTCTCTTAAAGGGTCAGAGAAATGCAATGAAGGGAATTACTGTTCAGTGCAGCTGACCAGAAAAATGCTAAAATTTAATTCATATTTACACTTCAGTATTTTATCATCCACTATCATGAGTAACTGACATCTGTATTAGCCTACTTACATTGATCCTACTCACAGGAATACAGATTGAAGTGGATGACACGATGATGCCTGTCTGATACGATTTTCAGACCTGTTTTATACGCAGTGTATCTAACTGAGAAGATCAACAAGCCTAGTGCAGTGACACTGGAAAAAAGCCTATGAGTAAGCACTTGCTGCAAATGTGTGGAAAAAAATAATGACCATGTAGTGCTTTCCCTCCCTGGTCTCCAAAGATTAAGACATTAGGAGCTGCTCGTCTTTCTCTCACATACCAGACAACAAATCTTGCCTTCAGATAGGATGCAGTAGTGTCTCCACTGAGCCTGTTTTTCATGTTGCACCACAGAGCGCTTTAGTGTAGTGGTATAAAAGAAGTGAATCACCAAAGGATACACCTTTCCCTTCCTCACTCGCAATTTTAAAAGATTTACTTCAGTCCATCCCTGGGATACCTCCTATACTACTGCCTATCAAAAATGAAATCCTCAAACCTACAAGTATTAAAAATGCAAATATTAAAGTTTTAAATACCTAAAACATTAAGCAAAATAATAACCTGTAAAATCACTGGCATTTTTAGTTATGTTAGTCATATCTGTTCTCAGGATTAGAGGTTAAAGTCCTGGGACCATTTTATAACTTAAACACTCTCTCAGAATACCCAAAGGTTGGCAAAAAAATATATATATTTCTTAAAAGGAACATATGTTTACTGGCTGACCACAGTAAGAGGATTTTGTGGTCAATGCTGTGACTTCTCTTCTGAAAAGAACTAAGAAAAGACCTAGGTAGTATTTGTAGAAAAAGTAGTCATAAGGTATGACAGGAAGTGACAGTTGTATAGCACAAGGACTTAAGAGACCTGGGGTTCCTTTTCCTCTTTTTATTACCAGGGATAGGGTTTTTTTTTGGTGAGATGACCCAAGAGCCAGATGTTTGTTACACAAAAAGCCATACCAGAATTGATTGTACAAAATTATTTTTCAAGATGCTTGCCAATCTTGCAGTATTCTCATTCACTGGCTGGAGGCTCCAGGGAGATTGAGCTCTTAAGACTGTGCAAGACTAACAGCATCTGATTTTCCATGAGAGATCAGTGGAAGTCAAGATGGCATTGTAGTATATAACCATTTATATAACCATATATAACCACATAACTCTATGCTGGTCTGGAGGGCTGGGATACTTCGCTTTTTCTAGCAGTTAAATTTTTGGTTTATAAATAAACAGTCATGCCTAATATTGTGAGTCTTTAACATTTACATGAACACCGAGTAACACAAACTCACAATCACTTCCAAACATTTTGCTTTCTGTTTCAGTAACATCTTTTTTCAGTTTCCGCTTTGCATGCCCAGAACTGCTAAAGCTTTAAGTGCTTGATTATTTTTATTATTATAGTCATGACCTTTTTTATTCCCTAGTGATCTAGTTTCCTTTGTGCTTAGAGAGTGATTAGAATTTATTAGGCTAGTCAGAGACCTTCCAAATATGAAAGAATATCACTAAACTCAGAATGGACTAACTTACAATTGCATCACCGCTCATAAAAATAAATTAGTTGAGATATGCTTCTGCACTACTGATTAAAACAGTTAGCCTATTTGCCCTCCCAGCCATATTAACGATGTTCAGTGACTGCAGCAGTTAAAAATAAATGCAGAAAAGGGCATTTCTGAATAATCAGGAAGTAATATTGCAAAGTCAATAGCCTAAGTTCAGCAAATTGGATCTAAACCTTGGCTGATGTCATCATGTACAAAATTAAAGGGGCCAAAACGCTGAGTCTATAGATAACTAAATCTATAGATTTCCCTGTTAGGAAAAAATAAAAAAGCTTTCAACTGGAATTCACTTTCTTACACAGCAGAATGATACACATAAAAATATTTGCTTAGTTGGTGTGTCTTTTTTACCTTTTGCTTTGCCATTAACAAAGATATGTATACATGTATCAATTGGACACTTCCCCACTGATAGCCAGGTCTACAGTGAAAGCTTCTACTTCAGCCTACCCCAAACCCGGGGCTTGCAAAGGAATCTCCAACTATACTGACTATAGGTTCTCTTGGTGGATGAAGGCACTGGTGTTTTTCTTGGTATTGGTTATGGTAACATTTATTATTCATGCTTGCTGGAGAAGTCATATGCAGGAGGACAAGTGGATAATATAGCTGGGCAATAAAAAATCCAAGTAGCACTGTGTAAAAGATGGGGAAGCTCTTGAATTAGGTTGAGCCATAGGTCCTGGAAAACTTTCACTCACACAAAAGCAGCTCTGCAGCGAAGACCCCGATAGAACGACTATAGGAATATTTATATCAGAAGTAATTAGGCATGGTAGGAATGTAATAGTAAAGTGAAATTATTGAAACTAACACCCTTCATACCTCCACAAAAAATATACCATGCACTGTGTCTGCATGCTGTCAGTAAGAGGGAGAAAATAAACCTTTAGCTTCTAAGCCAGCCTGTTTGTTCATTACTTTACCTTAAGGGGTGGAACTCGGGGTTCTTCCCTGGGTGGCTGTTCTTTCTCAGATGGACTTGTTGATGAAACACTTCGGTTAGGTTGATCATCATCTATTCTAGCTCTTTTCTCTTTGCAGATTCCAAAACTGTGCTGTTCTGCTGTTTTCCTCTTTGGGATTTCTGGGTCTCTACTTTCATTTCTCACTTCAGGTGATTTTGTGGGTTCTAATGACTTGGAAGAATGTGAATTCTCCAGACGGCTTTGGGTGCTGCCTATTAGCTTGTGAGATTTACTTCTGCATGCTTCAGAGAATGTAGCTTTCTCTAGAGATGAGGTATATAGTTTATCATGTGGCTTTGATGGAAGCAATTCAATATTTTTGCCAACTGATACTTCGACAGCTACCTCTGATGGCAAGAGTGTACCCTTCTTGTCACCTCTTTGTTGAGCACTGTGATTTTTATTTTTCATCACCTCTGGAGGAGAGTGTTCTGGGATGGATGCAATGTAGGATTTATCCATTTCAGAATGTGACTTACATGGCTGATCACTGAGGGATTTGTTTTGGGGCTCTTCCAATACTGAAGTATCAGGTATAATTGCTAGTGGACCAACTTTCATATTTTCAGGGACACCCTGAAGTTGCTTTGGCTGAAGAACAAGATTCTCTTCTTGAATCACCTTAGGAATGGCAGAGCTTTCTTCTTTCACAGTGGGAAGTGAGTCTTCTGACAAACATGGTGATTTCCTTTGTTGCAGAATAAGTCTTTCATTGCTAGGGGAATTGGAAACTGGAGATGTCTCTGATGGAAGAGGCAAACTGTTTGCCATGGATGTTTCCGAAGTTAGAAGAACAGAAGATACTGAAGATGTCTCTGACGTTAAAGGCAAATCAGACATAGGAGATGTTTCTGATGTTAAAGGTAAATTAGAAGCTGGTGATGCCTCTGATGTTAAAGGCAGATTTGACATCAGAGATGCTTCTGAGGTTACAGGTGAGGTGGACATTGGTGAGATTTCTGACATTAGAGGTGTGGGCAAGTTTTCATCACTGGCCTTTTGCTGAATATCACCTTCAATGTTTTCAGTACTGGACACTTCGGATGAGCAAGCTGTTTCAAGAGATGCTGGAGTACAGGGTTCCTCTGAAGTCGATTGAGTGTCTCCTCCAGGAGAAGCAATACAAACACAGGGTTCTTCTGGACTTCCAGAGGAAAAGGAAGTTTCAGAAATACAGGCATTCTCAGATGACTGCTCCTCAGGGTCACTTTGAAGCTCCATATCCACTGCAATGCCTCCACCAGTGAACAAGGACCCTTCCACAGCAGTATTTTGTACTTCCGGTGCAATTAGCTCTTTTGCAGACTCAGAGTCCTTCTCTGTTGTATCACTGACAGAGTTTGTGGATGAAGCTGATCGTGCTGGTGATACGCAATCCTCCAGCTGATCTATCACAACAGACATTTCTTCCTGAAGGCATTCTGACTTCAACTCCACTTTAATTTCAATGTGAGATACAGTATCAGTTACCTCATTCATCGTGACACAGGACTCAGTGCTGTCTGTAAGCTGTACTGCTTCTTTTTCTTCACTTGTGCCAGCTGGACTAACTGACTCTTCAGAAAACTCATGTTCTGTTTTGTGGTTCTCCTCTTGGCATTCACAAATACTTGTCTCAACCTCTTCAGCAATCTCCTCCTGAATGATTGATTCTTCAGGTATCAGTATATCCTCTGAGTCTGCCGTTCGATCCTTGGCAGGAACCTGTTCCATACTAGGAAGAGATTGACAATAATCTCCCTCTGGTAAGGGTGGAATTTTAGCACCTTCCTCTTCTTGGTCCTCAGAAATTCCTTGCTTAGAAGGACCAGGTGTACCAGAAGATCCACGTAGAGAATTGCTTTCATCTTCATCATTGTTTTGCACCTCAGTGAGTTTCATCGATTCCCCTCGTGACAACCCCAGTCTAAAACACACAAATAAAAGGGTCTTTTCAACACAGATATGATAAAGGAACAGGATCATCTTTCTTGCCCACATATTTTATTTTTTAAAAAAACAGAGTTTACAGTTTAAAGTAATTAAGTGGTGTCTGACTGATTTCTACATGATTTTATATATTTTGGAAACCTAACTACACAGATTTTCTTACCAGTTTTAAGAAAACGGAATTGTTTTAAAAATAAGTAATCTGTTATTCATTATTTAACTATTTGGCACTTCAATGAAACAAAAAAATAAGCTACACAGGTTCACCACTACTCACTCATACTATGTTTAATTTTATTTTTTCAAATACCAGCACAACACTACAGTAGAATCATAGAATAGTCAGGGTTGGAAAGGACCTTAAGATCATCTAGTTCCAACTCTCCTACTACTACAGCACGCATTGCACAGGAAATGCACAACTCTATCTTCATCAGTAACAGTTCTAAAGGAAATCCATTTGTTTCCTCTTACATCTGAATTAAGGGTCAACTCAGCCAGCACTATGGCTTGAATGCTGCATCTGAAATTAATAAGGGAAAGCATGCATTTTGGTTTTGTAATTTGAGAATAATTTAAATTTTTTTATGAAAATCAAAATAACTCCAGCTTTATTTTACAAGTCAAGAGTTAATTATAAACATCTTGGATGACAGCTTGTGTGGTTTTGCTCCTTTCTGTCAGCAAATTAAATACTTTATTAAGATAAAAACTTTCTAAATAAACATATTGATGTAGATACTATTAATTTGATTTCATTATAATTTAGAAGTTTAACATTCTTAAGAAGCTAAAAAGACACATATTTATAATCTATGAATTCATTCTCAGAGATGAAGAGTAAAGGAACCGTTTCTATGTATACTTCTCTAAAGTTCTTTTTACCTTTGGTTCTGGATATATTACTTTTTAAAAAAAGTTTTATTACTTCAGTAGAATTAAAAAAAACCCAACAAACCAAAACTAATCAAATGCCAAGGGCTGAAAAAATTGGCTATTAAAAAAAAAGTATGCACTCTGACATTCTCATTTTCTTCTAAGGACTGTGGAAGTAGAGGTGTTCAGCATCTTTAGTAAGATTTTCCAAACAAACTTTGTGCATCAGCAGTTCCATAACACATTCACACAAAGGCTTGGTTGGAGACCTTAAATGAATTTTCATGGTCTTAAGGATCTTCTAATCTAATTAACAGAAGTTTGATCTCTGTTCTTATTTTAATCAGAAAAGAAAGAATAATACAGAAATAAATGAGCATAAAAGATATAAAGATAAAATAGAAGCAAGATAACTTGCCAATGTACAACCAGAGGATACAGAGATCACAAAGTCCATGTTTATGGAAATACAGAATAAATCTATAACAAATAAAAACCTGTGGTAGTGCATTTGAAAAATACTGAACAGATGCATTACAGACATAGCTATAAATGAAATACCCAGCCTGGAATTTGTACCCCAAAAAGCACTCTTAGGGTAACTATTAGTATTACCTACTACTAGTCACCTAACATGCATTAAATCTCTCTACCCTGTGACATCAATATGCCGAGGAAAGATCCTCTAGAGAGCAATTCAGAAAAGCAAATTTACATCTCCTACATTGAATGTATTTCAGAAGCTGTCTTTCTTCTATATAGACTATAGGTTCCTTATACAGTGGAAGTTTAAGTTATAGGTTTAGGTGAGTAAAGCTTAATTTACCTATGCATAGGTGAGTAACTTCCTCTGTAATTCCTTGTGTAAACAAGCAAAAGTTATCTCAAGAAAATGAGGAGAGAGAAGAAAAGAAATCCACTGCATTACTGAAAACTGAATCAGTGGTTTATTTTCTCTAGGTGGCTTACATCACAAAAAAGATATTGCCTGATAGTTATCTTTCGGAATGAAAATCAGCAAAGAAATGAAGGATGGGATAATGGATAAAAGTGAATGCAACTGCCACGTGGACACTGCACAAATACGCACATTCCAGTAACATACTGAAGAAGAAGCATAAGAAAAATAAGATTATGTAGGATTAAGGCCAGAAGAACATGTACTGCATCTCAATCGTTTTTTACAGTATTGGAAGTACTACCATCTTGAAGAAGACACTTCAGTGAAGAAAAAGGCTTTCAAAAACACTCAAGAACAGCATGCTTAAGGCAATCTCAGATTGCAAGATGAACAGCTGATCTGCCTTATTCATTAGAGATAAAGACACCTATAGTTCACAAAATAGCACAAAAATAGGACAGCAGTAGAGAGCCACCAGTGAAAGTGCTAAGGACAGGATTCAGCTGGTAAAGTAAGGGCAGTTAGTAGTTAAACCAAAAAATCCCAAACAGCTACTCAATGACATATGGATGCTGATGTTCTAGTGCTATGAAAAGAAATACCAGGAAAAAATAATAATAATTAAAAGAAGAAGAAAAATAAAAAAAAAAAGAAAAAAAAGGAAGGATTAAATCAGCAATAAAATTTAGAGGAGGTCTATCCAAAATTAAAACTTTGATTTTCTGAGCTGGCAGTACTATTCTGACATTTAACTCTCTCAAGATTTGGAAAAGAAATTATATATTGAGACAATAGACTACAACACTTGCTATCCTGGGGCAACAAGCCAGAAGAATGTGGATTTCTGGCAATTTGCATTAGCTGCTCCTAGATAAATGACAGCAGAATGAAGTTTTTGTTATTTAAAGAAAGTCAGAAAGAAGAAAAATAAACAACCATAAGGAAACGGAAAGAGAACATAAATGGATGGAAGTAAACTACAACTGAGAGTCTCATCATAAACAGCCTGGGTACAGATAAGAGCAAACACAGGAAACATAATGTACAGAGCCAGCATGAAGAAGCACTCTAAAGTCTTTGAATGCCATGAACTGAGGAGTGTGTAAAATGTTTACAAAGATTCTGCATCTACTAATGGTCCTTCTCTAAATATAAGGTGAAACTTGAATTAACATATAGAATATTAAAAGATCAAATTAGCTGAAGTCACAGCAAAAATACCACACTGACTGTAAAGTAAGGAATTCTGACTGCAAGAGAGAGCCATTTTGCAGGCACGGTATGTGAGAAATAGCTTGAGAAGCTTTCAAAATCTCCAACTTCAGTCAGTCTACATAGCTGAAAAGAAACAAAGTTTAAGCAAATTTAAAAACCAAACAAAAAAACCTGAAAACCCCTCCAGCAAACAGTAAGGATTTCCAGGACACAGCCTTGCTCTTTTTAAAAACTTCTGCTGTGACCAGAGAATGAAAATCCATAATGTTGAGGTGTTTTTCACTCAGACTATCCAGAGATTGTACTGGCAGAATTCCCTGAATTTGAGGATATTTTTTTCAAGATTATACTGAGAAAACACAAGGCTGAGAGTAGACCTACAAGTGAGTAGGATATGGCCATACTAAAATGAGAGCCCAGAGACTTTGCAGTGACTTTTCCACAAATCTGAGTCACAATGAGCAAAACCCTGACAGTGCTTGCTTTGACGCAGGGCTTTACTAAAACAAAAACTGAAAACCTATGTGCCTCTTTCTATGATGAATTATTCAGCTCCTCCAGAAAAAGGGAGCAAAAGAAGAAAAAAACCAGGAAGCACAGAGGCATTGCTCACAACGTACAAGAATAAATCTAATAACTTTAGGAATTCCTATGGAAATAAATTTTAAAGTAGTTTTCAGCACAGGAAGCATGGCCTTGGTTCGCATGAAACGAGTGTGCATAAAACAGATACCAAAGATGCCGGTGCAACTGCAATGCAGTGAGCTGCAGCCATCCATCATGCAGCTGCTGGCCAGGGGAACTGCCCATTCATCTAATTGTGTGCAGGGCATTTCAACTGCTATGTGCAACTCTAGTTGTAATTTCTGCAGCTACGATCACATCTTGTATATGTACTTCTGTAAGTGGACCTTCATTTCTCTGATCTGCTCTCTCTGAACAAAGCATAGTGTATCTGCAAGAGGGGAACCATCATCTCAAAACTCAAACAGGCATGGTTCATCTTGTGCACTATCAGAGGGAAAACAATTCTAGAGTGATATTAAATCCCCTGAAGTTAAACAATTTTCATTTTCGGCAGTTTCTAAATAAGACAGAGATGTTTATATTTTACTGTGCTAATATGGATGGCTTGAATGTTCTTCTCCTCAACTACAATGTCCCAAATAGCTATTTCTAATGATCATCACTTTAAAGTGCTGTATTGTACACCACCCTCAGTACAAATGGATTTCATATAGAGATTGATACTTTCTTCACTACTATGACCATGTTTAATTCAAATATAGTTGGAACACAGCAGGAAAATGTACTGCTTCAAAATTCAACTCCTACTGCGGAAGAACAAGATAAGAAATTCAGCTTATCTCTCAATTAAAGCAGATCAGACAGAGCAGTCAGTATATGAACATTAATATGTATGAACCTCAATAAATGAAAGCAGTGGTCTGTTTACAAGGCAATGCTGGATGGAAGTGTTTTTGAAGTTGTGTAAGCAAACCCCCTGTGGCTAGCTGGTGGTGGGAATACACTTGGTGCTGCTTCTTCCACCAGTGCTGCTTTAGATCAGCTACCCTCAAGAGGAGTGGGTTTGGTGATGGGCTAAGATCATGCTTATCCCATCTACTGCCTGCCCTTTCCTCCTGCATATCCTGAACAGACAGCACACATCCATCAGGTTGTGAGTTCCCAAGGGCAGAGGGCTTCTGCCTATCAGGGCTCTACAGCGCTTAGCACCATCACGTGCCTGCCACCTTCAACCTATACCTTAATTTACAGCTTAAAAAAGTTTAATTTACTCATACCTGAAATTTAACTTTCAGTGGCTTCAGAAACAATATTTTTTTCAGTTTTTAAGAATTACTTGGTGCTGAGTAAAACACACACACACACCAAGCAAAGTCTTGGGATGATGCAGCAGAAGTTAAAATGGACAGGAGCACCCATGTCCTGCCAGAAGCTGAACTGACCTATGAAACAGTGGACTGAAAACACAGAAAAAGGCCAAATGATGTTTTGTGAAAATACACAAGTCCTCAGGAGATGAGATGAATAACCTTTTATAATAGATTCATAAACACAGTTTCCCTGAAGAAATGGTGAAAAGGGTCCTCATTGTGAAGAAAGGGTATAAAAGACAACTTCTTGGAGGTTCATTTCAGTCACATTAACGAGAGCAAGCTAAAGATAGTTTCAGAGATGGCTGCTGCACTCCAGCCCATCAGATTGGCTGTGGAAATGCAGTGCAGCCGCCCTTCCATCTTCTCAGAGCTGATGTTTACAATGAATAAAATACATAATTAGGCAAGCAGTTGGCAAAAGCCATGATTTATCATATTAAGCAATTAAGAAGCACTGGACTGGTTTGGCTGCAGCTTTGAAAAATCTGCATAATGAAACAGTGCCACTTGACATTATAAATTAACTTTCTTCAGGTCTAATTTCAGCCATCACTTACTGAGAGGCAAAATTTCTTGGACTGATCCAGCCTGGAACTTGGGCCATGCAGATGCAGACCATTGCTGCCTGTCTCTGGAAGCTGCTGTGGCTGAGTCAGGGCTGTGCCAACCTGGAGTGAGCGCCTGGCCTTCGGCAAGAGCCATGAGCAGGGGCGAAGCAGCTTGGTCCTGTGCTGAGTTTGGAGAGCTGCGCCATCAGCCACAGCTCCATGATGTTCAGGGTCCTGGGGAGATTCCTGTGTGCCCACTGAGTCCCTGGTATGGGGCATGTCCCTTATGGGGATCACTGCCTGCAGGTGTGCCTCCTCACCATGCTCCTCAGCACACATGGTGCTGGGGCAGGTACTCGTGTGGCTTTCAGGCACTGCAGGGAAAAGAGGAGGGGAGACCTATGGGCTCTGCTGGTTCAGCCGATCTGGTGTGATGGATTAGCTCTGGCACAGCAACAGCTACCCCAAACCTCCACAGCCGCCCTCTATCTCTCCATGAGCCATCATATTTCTATCTACAGAGGCAAGACTGATCCCACCTTAAACTGGGCCTGATACCATCTTCTCCTGGTTAGGGAAAGAGAAGGACACTGACTAAGATGATGAAGCACCTAAGCCATCATAGTAATGCATTTGTTCTTTGTTTTTTTAATTTTTTCCATTAGTAACACCAGTATTTAATGGAGTCATTTTACCTCTCATCATGATCCTTTATGATTTCAGAGCAGAGAGAAAGAAATCAAAGCAAACCCACAAAGTTGCATGTCCATCATACACACATAGAATCATAGACTCATAGAACAGTTAGGGTTGGAAAGGTCCTTAAGATCATCAAGTTCCATCCCCCCTGCCATGGGCAGGGACCACCAGTTTCTCTTTTAAAATACCCCACCTTTGATGTCTATCATCCTCTAGTTATAAAGATCATACATTAAATGAAACTTTCTTCTCATTTAATTCCAGCCAGTTTAGATAATGGAAGTATTTCAGTTTTGCTTTCTGCCTCCCCACACTAACACAACAGCGCTTTGTTTGTAATATTGCAAGTAAAATGTTCAGATAAACTGTTCATGCCTGGAGTTGTTAAATGCTTGGGAAGCCTTCTGTACCCACAGAGCTTGAAAACCTTTACAAAGGTATGATTATTTTAGTCAATGACTACCTGGTAGTGGCAGGAATTTTTAAAAGTTAGTGTTTTTATCAACGGTCTGACTTGAGACACTGCAATGCGTGTTGAATTGTAGGAACTGTATCGTCATTCTGGTAACGGAGTATCACAGGAGCATTTCATATTAGGTGCAGCTCCACAGTCACTTGTCACCTTCCCTGGTCATTACTCCTCAGATGAAACGCCAAGGAGATGGGGGATCCCCTCTGTTTTGCCTGCAGCAGGTACACACTGTCAATACTGCTATTATCCCTACCTACACAGCCAGAAAGGATTTTTTTGTGCTGTCAGCGATCTGCACATCAAGACATGCTCAGTACAGAATGAGAGTTAATGAGCTGCTTCCTCTGTGGAATTGTATCAGAGATCAATAGACCTGGGTGTATGAAAGGCCTCTATGTAACTAAAGGCAGCAATGGAAAAATTCATTCAGATTATGTGAAGTATCATGGAAGGAATTAGTTTTCAAGCAACATTTCTGCTGTACAGGTTTTTCTTTTCCAGCCTTTTCAGAGTTCTGAAGCAACACAATGCTGCTTAGCCAATGTAAAATCTCCATTGTTATTTCCATTTTTACTTTTTCCCCTCTTATAAAAAGACTAAGATGAAGGATACTCCAGAAAAACACGCCCAGCGGCTATCATACTTACTTTCAGACTCCTCAAAACTCATCTTGCTGCAATGCTTCCAACACATGCCATGCTTAGTCACTGATACACCTAAAGTAAATTTGCTATTTGTCCTTCCTATTCTTTTTTCCCTGTTATTACCACTATTTGCGTGTTAGAGAGAGCTGTGCTGCACAATGTGCCATGTGTCTGATCAACAAGCTGGTTCTGATTGCCATTGTATAGGCAGGTGCAGGGTGGGTTAATGGCCCTTGGACTGCCTAACCCATGTCTTAACATTACATCTTGCACTATTTTGCTTCCCTATTCAGCTGGGTATGCTTCCTACATATTCTTTTCCCTGGGTGCTCAAGGACAAAGAGAAGAGAACAGATGGTTGGGGAATGCTCCAGGGGTTGTTTTTCACTAAATGATGCTAGGTGCTCAGCACTATTTAATGGAGCAAACACCCCAAGGTTGTGTTCATGCTCCCCCTACACCTACCAAGCTATGAGGTGACAGTAGAGAAAGACATGAAAGGTAGAAACATGTCCCACTGGAGTCTGAAACTTCGATACAGTTTTGATGCAGCAAATGTTAAAAAGTGCATTTTGAAATAAGAAAAATGAAACGATTCTTCAATATTTGCACAGCTCTGAAGCAGCTCAAAGGCTCTTCTCAAAATAAAGCTATCACTGTGCTGATGAAAATGCTGATTTATAGCCTAAAAAGTGACATCATCAAATTTGAAGCACTCAGACCCCTATGTATGCACTTATTCCAGGAAATAGGAGCCAAGGCTTAACCTGAGAAGAAACAGCCGTTCTGGTACTTGTTGATCATATGAGATTCAAAAATCTTCTCTTCTTTGGAAGGATGTGCCTTACAGATTGACTCCTCCTTACAGCAGGTCTGGAAGCTGTTTGACAAACACCATTATCTTGTAACTAAGAGAAACCCTTTCCTCCATGTGTCTCATCACAGTGGGCAAATCTTCTGCCTAAATATGCAAGACTAGATAAAAGCTCCAGGCTGGTGCCACAGGAAGGCTGCACAGTTTATAGCATGGAGACTTCAGACATCCTGACACTTTGCTTGCTTCTAGTCAATGTAGCTATATACATATATATATATATAAAAATGAAGGAGCATGACTCTGCCATTCCCTCAGCAGTGTAACTCTTCTGCCAAATTGGCAGCATGCAGCCGAACAAAGGATGAGGCTATCATCTCAAACCTGTGTTTAAGTGCTCACCAGAAGAGCTCTTGTCTTTTGGAGATACCCAGGCACATGTCTACTGCTTGCAAGTTAGGGTTATTTTTCTTGTGACCATCCCTGAAAACTCAAACCTGAAATAAAAAGCAACTTCTTTACAACAAATGCCTCCAAATCACAAACAGATCTTTCACACACAGCTGTGTGACTCTACAGATTTATGCAGGGTAAACTGCAGATCTGAATCAACTCTCCTTTCTCTGAGCTAGCTCCTATTAGGATTAAATTACCTTTCACTGCACACACAGCTGATGTTTCTGCTCCTCTATGCTACTAAGTCTATACTCACTGGAATTTATCATGGCCCTGAGATTACAAAACACTGCATGGGTCCTGTACCAAAACCCCCCCTGGCTCAGCCTTCACAATATCTCCCCACTCTGTACACCAGTTTGATAGCTTTTTTTGCCTCCACATAACCCTTGCTCCTAGCTTGGTCCTTCCTAAGGGATTGCAATCCCTTTCCATTGGAGCCAAACAGGTTTTCTGCTCTGACCAATGTCACCGTTTCCTTCCTTTCCATCCATTTTACACTGGGGATGTATTTTAGGGAACTTCTTTGTGAAAACATTTACCTGAATCTGTGCATGAATCCCACACTCTTGGGAGTCCCCTCTCATCCTAATGCACCACTGTCATGAAGAGTTAATTACGATCACTGTGTGGAAACCTCAAAGCACTGTCTTGCAGAATAATGGTGTGTGTGTCCCTTACTTCAGTTTGCTGCCATGCTCCTTGTCTGTTTGCAGTTTTTTGGCTCTGTTTCATGTATGTTAGTGACTAGCTCTGCTGTTACACCCAAGCTAAAAATTTTGCTGAGATCTCATGTGATGAACAGGATGTACTAGTAACTGTATTTGTTAAACAAGCTTTCTTAGCAATTTGCTTAAACCAGAAAATCAGATGTGTAATGAAGTAGTTAATTAACATATTAAACATACTGTTACCTCTATCTGGCCTCAGGATTAGCCAATACGTGGGGTCTTGCCAGGTTGCTTCAACTACAATACAACTGATGACGACAGTCAAGCTTACTTCCTTGGTGCAGGGATGTTTATTTATCATACATAACATACACAGTCTTGTTTCCCTGAACACAGAGAGCAAACAAACAGGAGCAGGTTCCTTGCTCAGTCACCCAGCCTGCCTTTCCAGGGAGCACCCTGCCCAGAAGTTCTGTCTCTTGGCTTGCTCCCAGTGGCTGCTCACTCCCGGGTCTCTTACTACAACCTTTCAGTGACTCCATAACAAATACATTCCTTTGGAAAGCTGGAGTTATTTTTAACCCACTCACACACAGCTGTAATCAATGCATCGTCCAACCCCGCGTTCACCAGGCCTCTGGGGAACGCTCCACCCACCAGCCTGGCTTCTGCTCCAGCCTCATAAGCACGGCGAGGTGCTGAGCTGTAATTACATAGAGGTAGGTTAATTGTGACTGCCAATTAGTGAACATGAATGCCAAGCTACTGTTTACCTGGGCTTCCAGCAGAGCAGGGGATGAAGGGTGTGCGTTATGGTGATGATGTACACCTTGCTTTAAGATGCCAACTGTGACTCCTTCAAGTCAAGGGACCTGCCCTTCTGCAAGGAGCATATAAAGACAGCTCAGCCTTTCTCAGCTGATCTTCTCTCAGAGTATGTATCCACATTCATCTGTATTGCACTCAGGCATCTCACTGGTGGCCCAGCAGCCGCAGCCAGCCAGGGACTTCTCTCTGTTCCTCTCCTGAGGTACTTAAGCTCACCTTGGTCCTTTGCCCTGCTCTTGCTCACTTGCACCACTCTGCAGACTCACTGCATCAGCCTCCATGGCTGAGAAATCTGGACAGCCTGGGTCACAACTGTGACCACATGAGCCCTTGCATGGTGTTATTGCAAGTCACACTTAGAAAATGCAATGAGAGTCACCTTTACTTTGCTGTTTTCACTGTTTAACAATCAGAACTTTGAAACAAACTTGTAATCAGGAGTCCTGAAGGTCCCTGAGAAGATGGAATGTTCAAAAAGTCAAGGAAGGCTTTGTTGCCAAGGCAAATCAGTAAGGAAGCACTAAGAGTCTGCTGTAGTCCTGCTTGGGAAAACTGCAGGTCTCTCTTGCAGTGGAGGGGAAGGTGTGGAGGGGCTGAAGCATTTCTTCACCAGCATCCTGGAGGAAAGCATTAAAGGCACTGACCTTTCCACTCACTACAACTTTAATATCTGAATGTAAACATTTATGGAAAGGAATCAGTCAGCAGGAAAGGAGGAGCTCTGGTCATCTGGGGACAGGACAGGACTAGAGAGGAGAATTCAGACCAAAACAGGCAACACACAAGCCTGTCAGACAGTGGATGGGGAGTCTTACAAAGAAACAGGCTAAAACTGATTGCAACTATCATC
>JAVHNF010098060.1:0-10285 GCA_034783455.1 Micropsitta finschii | reverse complement strand
ACACTGGTGTGTTATCAGCATTGTTCTCAGACTAAAGCCAAAACACAACACTGCATCAGCTACTAAGAAGGAGAAATAAAACTACTGCAGCTGAACCCAGGACATTACTATATGATATCAGTATTTTAGAAGTATATTGGTGGGATTTAGTTGCATACATTTATGTTTCCAAGGCTGGCAGTGACGAAAAAGCTTTGTTTCTTTTTAAACTGTCAGAATAAGCTGCCACAGCAAGCTAAAAATGGAATCATCAATTTTGCTGAATTACTGGTGTAGTACACTTTCTATTTGAGAAGTATTTTTCAAATGTAGAAACAGGGACACTCTTCATAAAAACAATTAACCTTGGTAAATCTGAGCACAAGTAGACAGTTACCTTCTGCCAATCGCTGTTTCCACCCTTGTGCTGCATATGCGAAGAATTCATTATTTAGAGCGGAACTACTGAGGCGCAGAACTCCATCACTTCCCATCTAGAAAATAAGCCGATGGAAGCAGAAGATAGTGTCAGAAATAGCGCCATAAAAGATTACATAAAAAATGAGAGTTCCAACTAAGGGAAATGGGGATGGTTAGGGAGTGGGAATAACAAAGAAGTGCCCTGCTACTACTGAAACAGAATTTTCATTATAGTTGTTACTGTAAATGCAAGTAGGCTAATCCAGCAAGTGTGCTCTCTTCAGTCATCAGTATCACTGAAGATAACTCCGTTTACAACTGATTGATGTGTTTTAATCATAGCCATCTGTCTTAAGCCTATGTCTAGAGCTGTTGTACACAATCAAAAATCAAGATCATTATTGTACTTGTGCATCTGCCTGGAATATGGTACAAAACAAATTAATTAGATGTAATAAAGACAGCAACTTTGCTCTTTCTAAACATAACGCTCATGTCAGCTAATATGCTGTACTGGCAGAAGAGTGGATAACAGGTAACCTTAACAAAATAACTGATGTAAATTCAGCATTAAAACTAAAACCATCTATACACATAATTTTATAGACATCAACAGTAAAAACTGTGGAAGAACATTATAATTATTTTTACCTTCTACATCTGTCAGACTTTCAATGCTAAAGCACCATTAAAAGTCTTAATCACAGTGTTTTCTACAATAACTTTTAAAGCAATCCAACTGTTGAGCTTTTTTTTACCATAACATTTAATGATTATTTTCAGGTTGTGATGATATGTCTGACTATTGAAAGAATCCCAGTAAATGTAAAATGTAATTATATAAAACAAATTAGCAGCAGGTATTGCCTCTGGCATGATAAATAAACAGACACAAAAAACAAACTAAAAAATAAAGAGAGAAAGAGGAAGCAGCAGAGTAGGTAACATTGCTAGAACAAACACTCTCATTATTTTACGTCCTTTAAGGCAACTAACAGATAAATATTTGACAACACCATTTATGATCCAGCATAAAACCCAACGCATTTTCCAGCATATTAACACGTTTTAACTGCATAATATCCCCTGATCCTCAGTGCTTGTTTCTAACAGGAGCCAGAAAGAAGCAGATGTGTTAGTAATATTAAATGATATTTAGCTGTATCTCCCTTGCTGAGCTCTATCTTTCACTGACAATACTGGCCCTGCTTTCAGAACGGTCTTTGCTAATTTGCTCACTGCCTAGCTGACATTTTGTCCCACAGTCATCTCATAGGAGTAAACCAGAAAGACGTGAAGTAGTAAAAAAAGAAATAGTGTAGTAAGCATGGACTCTGAAAAACGAGCAATGCTAAAGGCATTCTATTACAGCAAGAGAACACTATGTGCATGGTATCAGGGTCCTTCAGCATACATACAGAACCTACATACTGCTGCTTGTGATTTCCTGCTATATGGCATTTTTTTGCCAACAAATCATAGGATTTGCATTGGAGTAGGGTGGATATAAAATTCTACACTCTTTATGATGTGCATTGTGGAACACATGCATACTAATTACAGTTAGGCTATGACTAATGCTGAAACTGGAGAAAAGCTGGAAAGAAACTGAAACGTGAAGCAGGAGCAGCAAGAAAATAAAATCAGCGAGACAAGACAAAGTCCATAAAGAACATGTACTTATTGCATAAATCAAATTGGTATGACCTGTTATCTTCTTTCTGCACAAACTTTTCCAGAAATATTTAAATTCCAGAATTAATATATTAAAGCAAGATTCTTGGACACCAGTGCCTCTTGCTTCTGAATGCATAAACCAGTATTTGTTCGAAAATGGCACTTACACGATTTCCAAAAAAGGTAAGAAAAGAAGTTACAAAGAAAAGAATCACAAGTTACTAAATAAGCAATTCTTTGTTCTCAAAGAAAGGTGCTGAAGCTACCTTCAGTTTCAACATAAAAGAAGATGAAACACCCACTCATGTCAGCATAGGGTTTACTCCTAACTTCAGTAAATTCGAGATTTTATATCTAAGCCTGACAGTGTGCTGCTGGAAAGAGTAATACAGACATGAAAATGTTATTATTATATTTAACCTTATTTAGCTGTAAGCTGTCTCTGAAAGGCATGGTCCTCCTGAAACTCCATTGCTCAGCTGATGCCAAACAGTCTAGCCATGTCAATAGCCAGATCAACAAATCTCATAGGAAACTTGTGGACAATAATTTTCTGTTAAATCAGCAAGATGATCAACTTATTCTAAAGTCATATGATTATTAGATCTTATGCAAATTTGAAATGTACCACAAGAGGTGAAAAGAGAATGCCACTTTTCAGCAGCAATCCACTTTCAGATTGCATTAAACACCACACGTATCTGTAGCCAAGTGTGATTGAGCTATTTCGCTATGCTGCATAAATCAAGAACCTTATGAAGACTGCCAAGTTATATTACCATGTGAATACAAGAAGAATAGTATTAGCTTTGTTGTAACCCTGTTGTTGTAAGGACATGAGAAAAGCAAGCTCTGTAGGAAAAGTTACTGCAGCTTTTATTTCATTGGCTAATATACTTGGAAGAAAGTGTCAAGTTTTTTGGGTGCACAATTTCTTACAAGGTGTGAAAAAAACCCTGCAAACCCCAAGCTAAATGCTAGAAAGAGGTTCAACCAAATTTAAATGTTACCTAGTCCACTTGAGAGAATCACAAGATAGAACCTCAGGACAGAAAGCAAATATTAGAAAGGTCATAGGTAAAGTTCATTAGTTCTTGTGGACCAATAAAAATACCAAGTAATATATATCTGTGGAAGAAAAAGGGGGTGGGAAGGTAGGGGGCAGAGAGGGAACAAAAGTAGAACAGCAGATAGGGACAATTGGAAGATTGCAGTAGGTTATCTAAGAAGAAAAATTAGTATAGGTCACCTAGCAATAGAACAAGAAATCATTCGTGGACTGTATCAAAAAACAGATGCATATTGCATTGAGCACTTTAGGTATTAACTGTAATAGTTTACAAATATTAGGCAACTATGTTGACAAGATTGAAAATACAATGTTAAAGATGCTTAGGTTAAGAAAAGCAAGAAGTGCAAACTCAAAAAGTCACTTGAGTCACTCAAGTGACTTGATGATAGTCACTGCCTTTGAAGAAGTGGCAGAGGAGGGAAGATCTTTCCTGAGACCTGTATTCATGGGACCACACAACTCATGGAAGATTTAAGTAGCTGGAACAGCTGAAACCTAGACAGAAAAGCAAAGAATAACACAGAAGATTGAAACACACTAAATAATTAGAGGAGAAGCATCCATTTATTTTGACCTGACATGAAAGACTCATTTCAGGCTGAAACTCTATGAAGGGAAGTCATCATCATCTAGACTTAATACACCTAATTTAGGGGAAGAGATATCAATGGAAAAATGCAGGAAATACAGAGATGGCTAGTCTCAGTGACTTTGCCAAACTTATGCTGGGAATGGAAAAAGGAGAATTTAGTCAGTCAGTTAAAGCTCAAAGAAGAAAGCACAAGGACAAAAAAGCTAAAGGAACTCATAATTGCCAAAGATCTAAAGTGAATGAGACGGAAATTTTCAAAATGGGTAATTTTGAAATACTAAGCAGAAAGCAGATACACTACCAAATGAGGAAAACAACCCAAACTAAACTAACAAGAAATTCAATCGCTTAGCTATTTTTGATTCTAAACAGGGAAAAAATGTTTGAGCAAGTTAGAACAGGCACAAAATGAGCAATTTTACATCTAGTTATTTTGAAAGAGTCTATCACAAACAGCAACTCTAACAAAGATGTTTTAGTCATTTTCTCAGTACTCTAGTGATGTGAAATCAGGCTGACATTTTTTCTGCTCTGTTAAATTTGGAAGGACTAAGAGCTAGCATATTAGCTAACAACCTCTGCTGAAATCTTCCTTTCTTGCCTCACCCAGAGAATGCATTTTCACCTAAGACAAAAAATAGAAGTGGAAATTGAAAATTTTGAAGCCAAAGGGTGTACCTATTCTCTAAGCTCTGATGATAGAGACAGCACAATTAACCACTAGGTCTAAATTAGGATTTGAAGAAACGCGACAATAAAGCAGTTCTTAAATACACTATTAATTTTTATGGTGTTTAAAAAATGCTGTCCAAAAGAGACAGTGTGTTAATGAGCTGGAACAAAAACACATTTCTTGGAAAGTTTATGCTTTATTCTGTTGAGCTTTAAATTTCTGTTTTCTGATTACACACAATAGTAGAATTATATATTCTAATTAATGCTTCTGTGCAGAATTCACAATGGTTTTTAAAAGTTCCTCTTTTTATGGAAAGCAAACAGAAAAACACCCAACTGCAGAACATATCTGCTAAAATCCAACATGCATTTGCATTACAAAGCAAATGTCGAATGCTCTTATCAAAAGGAACTGAGTAATCTTTCTATGAACAACTACTACAATTATTTTCCTCCAAGTTCCACTGAAAATTCTCTTCTGACAATACGGCAGAGATTACTTTCGTAGCTCAACTGCAGCACAGTGGTGGTTTAGTAGGAATACAGCAAGTACTGCATAGGGGTGTACTATAGATTACCTGATCTTGGCTAGGATGTTTGAAGACAAGGAATTAGCAAATCTATTATTTCTATCTCTCCTTCAAATTATTCAAAAGTCTCCTAATGCATTTATAAAACTACTAATGATCTAGAATATATAGTTCCTGTGTAGTATAACATATTTCCTACATGAAAGCTTATGTGTGGACGTAATGCCATTTGACCATAATACCTCACAATACAAAACCAAAAAATCAGGGAGAGAAGATTCATTCAAATTAAGTGTTCAGTACCACTCAAGTAATTATACACTTTCTACAAACTGCTGATAATTCTCTTTTATGCTTTTATATTTTATCTCAGAGGAAGAACAGTTCTATAACTCATAGACTTCCCCAAAGGTATGTGAAAAGATTTATGTTCAAAGGATGAAAGCTATGAGAAAATACATTTTGACTCTTTTTCATTAAAGCCTCCAAAGTATTAAAATTGAAAAATTTAGTAGCATTTACATCACACAGAGAAAAATTACATTTTTTTTAGGTATATAGAGAGACTCCACTGTTGTGTTGTAACATAGACTAAATGCCATTCTCCAGTAAGGCGCACTGGCATCAAACTGACCTGTGATGAATGTACAGTGCAAATGTAGCATCTGAAGATGCAGCAACCTTAGCGACTGGCTTTCTGAAGGCAAACACTTTGAAAAGTTGGCTAGACAGCATGCTGGGCCCTGCTCATTTTACTCTTGACAATCATAGAGCGAAAGTTCACAGGTGACAAAGACCTGTATCTGTATTTCCACCCCTCTCCTCTTCCTCCTGCCCTCTCCCATTCCCCCCCAAATCTCTGATATTAAGGGGAACTCTCTCGAAGAAGCAGAATTGTTTGAGTCCAAGTACACAGAAATAAAGACATAATTTACGTACTCTGCATCAGCACTCTGGAAGAGCCAACTATGTCCACATTCATGTTTGTTGATCCTATAAATTTCCACCACTTTTCTACTGGTGATCATGAAGTCTGATGCATTAATTATTCCTTTCTGCCACAGTGTCTTTCTCAAAAATATTATCTCACTGTGCTTAACACCAAGCTTGGTGATTCATGTAACAGGACTGAATTGCCTTCTCATTTAATGTCCTCATTTTTTAAAATAGGCTACCTGCTCAGATCACTTTAGCCACCCAAATACAGATGTAAGCAAAAAACTATTTACAGATAGCAACTATCTTAATGGAAAACACTGACCATAGGCCTGAGCTGTATGTGTGATGTTATTTATATACATGGTCCAATGGTATGGGTAAATAAAAAAACAGACCAACACAAAAAAACCCAAAACAAAATAAAATAAAATAATAAAAAAAATACTGTTCTTGGACAACCCCCAAACAAGTTTATTTATAAAAGGAGACGTTAAAGAAGAGGCCACTGTGATGACAGTGGCACATTTATCTCAGTATTTGATGGTTGAACACTAGTACAAGAACTACAAATGGTACGTAGGAGGACTTGGAAGATTTAGTTGACAACATTTTGACTTAATTGGTAAAATGGATATCTGATAATTCATATGAGTGATAGTAATACAAAAGACAAAAGCTTGTATGGGGATAAAAAGGAAGAAGAAATGACAACAGAATAGAAAAAAAAGGTTATCAGTAGTAATACTTTCATAAATGCAGAATTAGTTAGGAGAATCCCCAAGAACATGATGCTTGGGGAAAAAGGAGTTAAAGAAACCTCTCTGTACTTTAAATAAACAATACTGACCACACAGAGTGCAAAGCCTCCTGCAAAGAAATAATGGGGATTGTACAATGAGACCACATTGTCTTAGCTAGAACCTCACTGTTGATCTCACAGCATGCAGGGAATGGAAATGAGGTCAACTTACTAAGCAAAAAATACCACAGCAGAACACGGTATAATGGGCCAAAACCAGACACAGTTGGCAAGGGACACATCAAACTCCAGAAGAAATAATTCCTTAAGTACATTAGGAGGAAGACAATGAAGAAAATGTCTACTGCGAAACACAGGGGTAAAAACAGAGGGATATGGAGACAAAACTTATGTTCATAGTTCCTTTTTTGCATCCATTTTCACCACAAATCTACTGCATTGGGGTACCAGCAACAAAATGGTGCATACCAACAGCAAAAGGCAAAAGGGTAAGATTTCATCCTTGCACAAGCAAGAATAAATATTACTTAACTGCATTCAAATCATCTGAGCTTGACAGACTCGCCTGTTAAACGTCAAGTTATAAATCTATTTCAGAAATGTTAAAAGACAGATTTCAGAGCAGTGAATAAGTACAAAATTGTATGTGCTAGCTATAGGCATACAGCACATGTGTATCACCTATGCCCAAAGAAGGGGTTAAATAGAGCTAAGGACTTCCAGACTAAGTCAGCCTCAGAACAACCCTATGGTCTACAAACAACCAATTGTTTTTTGAGATGCCTTAGGGTGCCCTAAGATACTCATATGGACACATTCTGGGCAGATGCAACTCAGAACCTACAGGGGACCTATAACCTTTTGAACTGAAATCCAGAATTCTCTTGATGGATTTGAGAATTACTTTGGAAACAATAGGGATAAGTAGAGCATTGCAGTAGTGGCAAATGTAGAGTTCTGTACTCTTTTAGAGTAGAGAAATATAAAATGAAGAAAAGAAGTGGCTTTGCAATGCTTCTGTAGAAAAGTATTTGTGGCTTATGAGCACATAGGCTGATCACAAACTGAATGTAAATCAACCTTGCTATAAAATTGCAAAGAAAGTGAGCACAACCCTGTAAGTTATAAATGGAAGTAATGTGTAAAAACACAGAAATCAGTTCAGCTCTCCTTGGTGTTACCACTTGAGATCAGTAATACATTCAGTTTTGGTTGCTTCAACTCAGAACTTGTATATAAGTCTTAAGTAAAAAAATGAGGCTGAGCACAGATTTAAGACTGCATTAATAATGGCTGCTTCTCAAGACAAAGAAACAGGGAGATGAGGAGTGGGTTACTGGCTTCATGTTTGAAGGCTATTGTAAAATTAATCCAGTAATCTCCATGCTCTCCATGTACATGTCGAACCGAACAATGAATAAGTCAGAATTGCAGTGAGAGATTCAGATTAGACACTGCAGTGAAAACTTGGAGAAGCTGTGAATTCTCCAACACTGATCAAAAATCCTTTTAGATACTATCAAAAAAACCCAGACATTGTAGATTCTGCCTTAGTGTAGAGAAGACTAGATAAATTGCCCTTTCTTTGCATATTTCCTATGTCAAGATATAAAAGATGCTAAAGGAACTTAAAAATAAATTAGAAGAGTATTTTACCAATTTCAAAGCTAAAGGGCAGTATCAAATCACCATCTATTACACCATTATTAAAAGTAAAACTAAAAGTGTTCTTGCACACATTTCTCTTCTGACCAATTGCCAATCTTTTTTTTTAAAGAAAGGTGCTTAAGTCAGTCCTTGCATTCTGTCTTCAATGCCTCTAGCCTCTTAATGCCCTCCCAATGGAGTCATCTTATGCAATCTAGTGCAACTGACCTCAGCTCATGCTTCATATCTGAAACAACCACTCATTTGGACAGAATGACCTTCAGAAACACTGCGATTTCATAAGATAAGGGCTTAAATTTGCTTACATGCAACTTAAACCTTAGATTGCAATCAGTGCCAAAATATCTTAAATGGATGTCATAGCATGGAGCATTGCACAACCTTCTGGATCTGCTTGTATTGAGGAGACACTCTCTCTATTTCTAGAATCGTCTTTCTCAAACACAAACCCATTGTATTAGCCACCACAATCATTCTCCATGATGGCTGGAAGGAGCCTTACTCTTCTGTTAGCAGTTGACAGCTTGAGACATATTAAAAGCCAAGTTAGATACTCTCTATTCTTGAGGCTAAATGTAGCATCACAGCAGAACAGGCTTCTCATTAAGCCAAACAGACAGGAATTCTCATTGGAAAATACAGAATGGCTTCAGAGAGTAGTATTATAAAGCCACATACTTTGCCCTTACTAATGCTTTCTAGAAAAAATGTTACCATTGCAAAATGGACAACACACTAAAAAGGGGAACAGAAGTTACTACTTTATGTGGTCTTGTCAGCCTCTGCACTGTTTAATTTTTGACTGGCACAATCTTCAGAAACTCTAACAATATCTGCTTGCACTTATGTATGACTAAATTCTATATAGTAATGCAAAACAATGATTCTCCTGTTCAATACTTCGGCTAATGATCTGGGAACTGATTATGTCAGAAGTTCTCTACAGCTAGAGCTCTCCCTGTAAAATAACAGCTGGCAATTATAATACTTAACTTTTACCCATCTAAAAAACACTTTTACATGAAATTGCATGTATCTCTAGTATGAAAATCAGTGAAGAAGTTTCTCCATTTCATACAGACACTGCTGACTGTTCAAGTATTCCATTACCTACCTACAAATAATTTTTCCACTTACCCAACTACCATTCAGACGTTGTGATAAATGGGACCAAACTGAATGGATGCTCTAACAGTTGGCAAGTCTATAATAGAAAATAACTGTGAATGCGCTTGGGTAAGAAAAGGAAAAGCAGCTGTAGTTGTCACAAAAAATCTGTAAGTTCTGTTAAACAATGGCTGCATTTCTGATGATGGTGTTTCAGCTACACACTCACTGTTAAGCTAAGATACTATATTTTTCAGCAGTCAAGACATATGTAAGTGGAACCATATGGTAACAATATCAGATAAAATCAGAGGTTGAACTAACCCTTGATATTTGCAAGGAACAGATCATGTGAATAAAGCTTGTGAAAGATCACATAATAGCCAATTAGTAGGAAAGTTGTTAAATAAAAGATGCCTGTTTCTAGTTAGTTTAGCTGGCAGAAGACTGAAAAGGGGGATTTTTATTTCTCATAAATATTGCAGTCCATTTGATATAACTGTGGCTACTACTCCTATATATGCATCCACCATCTTCTATTTGTATCAGTTAAACTTTGCCAGCCATCAGTTCTAACTTTTAGTATGCAAATGACTTCCATGGGTTAGTTGCCTATTGTATGAAATACAGCAGTTGTTTGTTATTAAAGTTGCTGCTCTTCACATTTAATTCAGTTCTAGTAGAATAAAAAGCCCCAATCCAGTCATTTTTCTTTAGGTTTTTTTTGTTTTTGTTTGTTTTTTTTTTTTTATGGTTCATGTAAATTTTGGTGACCTTCTCTGGATTCTTTCCACAGCTTCTGAGGTAAACTGGACATGCTTAATATTCAAGATGATGACTTAATCCTATTTGTTTAATAAGTTTAG
>JAVHNF010098045.1:5525-20407 GCA_034783455.1 Micropsitta finschii | reverse complement strand
CTGGTTTTCTTTTGCACTGGTTTTCTTTTGCACTGGTTTTCTTTTGCACTGGTTTTCTTTTGCACTGGTTTTCTTTTGCACTGGTTTTCTTTTAAACCACTGGATCAAAAATATTTCAGGTGAAGCAAACAGTAATGTTTTAATTTGAAACTGTCACAGTAAATCTGAGCTGTATAGGAAAGTTGAATGTTTGCAGCAGTTAAGAGGAAAACAAATGAAGATGTGTTAAATCTTAGGGAAAAATCTTATCAATTGTGTCTAGTATTCTTCAATATAACTGCTGTAAATTAGAAGCTTTAGTATTCAATCTCATTGGCAAGTATATGAGAACTCCTCACTGTCTGGAGTAAAACCAGACACATTTTATCCAGTAGAGCCTGGAGATTTAAGTGAAAACTGAACAGAATTATTGGGATTGTATTATAGAGCAGAGTGGTAGCAATTTGTTGGGGAAAGGATTTTTTTGTTTGTTCAGGGAAAGAAAAAGATCTGTTTTAACCTACTCAGCCATGAATAATAGGGATTTACCCCCCTTGTTTATTACTTTTCCATCACTGCCTTTTAAAAACTTTTAAAAAGCAAATTAGGAAAATTTGTCTTTATTACAAGAGTTTAGTGTATTTTCTTTTAAAATTATTTCTGTGTTTATCTACTTTCCTGTCGCTGACCACAAATCATGCTTTGCATCATGTCTCCTTCAAAATGTACTCAAATAATGAGACACAGCTTGGAAGCTTAGGCAGTAAAAACCATGTAAACCTGTCTACAACAGTTCATTTATTTCTCTCCATGATTTAGGTAAGACACTGGAATGTACTGAAATAACAGTTTTGAGTACCTCTTGGCATATTTATTGTTTTTAAATGATACCTTAAAAGAAGTCTTCGATATATATCTTGGCATTGTAGCAAGCATGGTGTAGAATATTTTGTTTTCTAGAAAGTGATGGCATTTTGCTGTTACTGTAGCTTGTCTTACTGTTTTTGTCTCTGCTTGACTGAAGGTGTTCAGAGAAGTGCCTGCCAGAATGAGAGAATTGGAGGCATTTGTTGGGCAGTCTTGTTTTCTTACACAGACAAAGCCTTCTGGTGAGTGACCAGTCCTGTTGTGTTTAAATGCATTGAGTTTAATCCCATTTGTGGTCAAAAGTAATCAAAAAAGGAAAACCTTCCTCATGAATTTAGACAAGCAGAAATAGGAAAATGCTGTCCATCACTGGGCTATATAGCTTGGGCTACCTTCACATTACTGTGGGAGAAAGAAGGAAACATTTGGTTAGGGAAAAAGTTGCCCTACAGTTCAGGACTGGAAGAGTCCTTTGGGATTCTGTAAGAGTCTTGAAATGGAGGAATTTTTTATAAAGCTCAGGCCTCCTCTTCTGGAACCAGCGTACTAGGAGCAGATTAAAAACCAAAATAGCTATGTTTGTGACAGCCTGCAGATTTGTGACTTGTTGTGACATTCAGTAATTAAGACACACAAGAAGCTTTCCCCAGCAAATTATTTGTAAAGTGTCTCCAGCATGCAGATTCTCTGCAGTCCTATAAATAAAAGACCATTCCACATCTTGCAGCTCAGCAGGGACTCAGATAGGTCTTTCTCATCTGCTAGATACTTATCTTCCTGATTCTTTTAGGGGAAGCTGTCTAAATATGACACATTCTTGTATCAGGCACTGACACTGGCTGTCTTTTCAAGTTGTTGGAGGCGGATTGGCAGTGTGAACAAAATGCCCAAGTCTCTATTTTAGAAAACTAGAGAAAAAAAGGCAGCCTTTGCCTGAAAGATTTTGCATCTTGAACTTCAGTATATTAACCTTTTTTTTCTTTTAATTCAGCACCAGTAAACTATTTAAAGGAGGAAAGCCAAATTTTGTTGAAGTGTTTCAAAACCTTGATTCAGATTATTTTCCTTTCATACGGGGTGCTTAAGTAAAGCTCCTGTATTCATTGGTTGATACAAGTGTGTAATATTCATGCTTCATCTTGATTTACCTTGATATTTTCTCAGAACTGGAACACAACCAACCACAGCTTCTGAAGTGAATCCTACTTTCAGCTGATTCTTCAGTTTTTTGCAGTGTCGGGTTAAAAAAAGGATGGGGCTGAACTAGCAGGCATCTGTCCCTTCTTAGGACAGTCGAGTATTGCCAAGTCCCTGAAGCATCCTATTGCAGTAGCTAGACTTACTTGTGCTATTCTGAGCTTACTTATGAATTCTGAGCCAAGAGTGGGGGAAACCTTTCTGTCATTTAATACAAAAGTGAGGGAGACAATTATAGACATTTATCTTAAATTAAAGGGTTAGGATTTTATGCCTAATAAGGGTCAATTCCTTTTTGTGTTAAAGAGTGTTTAGCTTCACTCCATTAGATTTAATGTCATTTTGCCTTTGCAAGTTTTCTTGTTTGTTTTTTAGTTAGCCTGAATCATTTGGGTCTTTGGCATGCAGTGAAATAACTCATAGCCTTAAAAAACCCACAAAGGGGGAGAGCAAAGGGGGGTGTGTGTGCAAAAGGAATTCCTCATTAGTTTCTGGTGTTTAAAATGCCTCAAATACAAATGTTGCTGAGCTTTCTCTGTAGATGCTTTTGTATATTAAAGGAATCACAAACCCCCCTGTAATTCCCACAGTTGCACATGTGGCCATGACTTTTTTTTCAACGAAACCCCAAACTCTGTTCCAGATGTCCAAAAGGTGGTGCTAGTATCTTCTTCATTGGAAATTCCTGTTCAGGCTCAGCAGGCTTTGGAACTTTCTGCACCTGCTGATCTGGATAAAACTACAACTGAACTGGCTGACTGGTTGGTATTGATTGACCAGATGCTTAAGTCAAACATAGTCACCGTGGGAAATACCGAAGAGATCAATCGGACTATAGCACGAATGAAAGTATGTGTTTTTGTGAAGGCTAGTGGATTTGAAAATTGGCTCACACTTTAATAGCTTGTACATTCAGTAAATAACTAGCATATGTTTAAAGGAAAAAGAAACTGACTGCAGTAAATGCGTAACTTGAAAATTACACTTTAAATGCCCCTCTTCTCTCTACTGTTTCCTGTTAATTCCTGTGTCATTATGTGAGCTAGGAATTGCCTTTTTTGTTTGTTTGTTTGTTTTAAACAAAGCACATAGAAAATGCCCCTGAAAATGACATCTTTTGTGGAATGTATACATAGCTCATGCTGAATCCTTTGAGCCGCCTCATATTTGCTCAGAGGGTGACCTTTATGATCCACTCTTTAGTGATTTCTAATTAGTTTTGTTGTAGTGGTGTTAGACTAAACTGATTTCCAGGGGCATACTAAAATGGTTAACAGTTGTACAATGAATGCTTATGATGTAAATATTTATTTCTGTTGATAGCTCATACTATGCTGAGCCATGGGCAGTATTTGAGATAAATGCTGTGGGTTCATTTTATTTGACTTGATATCAATTAACATGCGTGACTCTAGAGTAAAAGCTGCAGGCTAAACAAATGCTAAACTGTTTCTGTGGGTGTCTAACGTAATTTGGAATTTGAAATAATAATTCGATGTACAGTAGCTTTGGAAACACTTTCTTCTAACTGTGTTGTATTTGTAATGTGGTCTTCTGGTACATTGCTGTAATGAAATAACTGGTTTTTATGCAATATATAGTCTGAGTGTTCCTTTCTGTTTTTTTCCTTCTCCATCTCTCTCTCCCTTTACACCTTCCCCTAGTATATAAATGATCAGAGCTTGATAAGAGAAAAACAAGTTATAGGAGAGTTAAAAATAGATATTGGAAAATATTGTGCAATGACTGTGGTAACTGTGTGGTTTGTACAGGTTAACCTTCACCTCTGGATTTTCAGTAACTATAATTCAGAATAGTTTTGCTTTTTCAAGCAGTGGTATAGTAACATGACAGTTCAAGGATTAAAATAATGATGGCAACAGCCATCTACTTGTAGTGACACATACATGTTTTGTTTTATCTACAAATACTACAGATGATGTTAACTAAATTCTGCTCTTTTGTACTTAAATTGTCTCCTAATTCTCAACAGATAACAAAGGCAGATTTGGACCAGCGACACCCCCAGCTGGATTCTGTTTTCACATTGGCTCAGAATTTGAAAAATAAAACTTCCAGTTCAGACATTAGGACAGTGATCACAGAAAAATGTAAGTTTCTCTCTTCAGTGTTTGCAAATACAATGTTTCCATGGAAATAAAATAATCTTCTTATCTTCTTGTTAAACTCTTGATTTTGAGCCTAGCTGAAGTTGCCTTCCTTGAACAAACTGAAAACTTACGAGATAAATAGCTTTTACTCTTAACAGTCTAATGAGAATTGCCACTTGTTTTCTTGGCTGGCCTTTTCTTTCAAGTACAAAGGTAAATATTTTTTGCTGGGATTTCAAAATATCTTATGAAGAATTTGAGTTATTTGACAGACACAGACCCAGGAATAAGGATTTCTTTTATTTATTAATGAAAGGAACTAATTGTGCATCTTTATTTTTGTTGAGCTATGAGGCACTGGACAGTTAGTGAAAGGTATGACTGTATCAACTTAAGGCGATAACTGTGCATGTACGTTCAAAATTGTTCACTTGATATAGCTTTTAAGTCACTGATCTGTTTTTGAAAATTGAGCTTCCAGTTTAAAAGTCCCCAGCGTAATTGAATTTTACTTTTCTTTACTGGTGCTTATGGAGACAAAACATACAGCTGAAAAGACTGGAAAATAAGGGAAAATTCATTATTTGGACTCTTAAGCTTTGCTGGTTGCTACAATTAGAAAATACATGAAGCAGAAAATACAGTATCACGGAATCATAGAATAGTTGAGTTGGAAGAGACCTTCAGCAGTCATATAGTCAACCCTCCTGTAATGATCAGGGGCATCTTCAACTGTATGACATTGCCCAGAATCACATCCAGCCTGGCCGTGAATGTCTCCAGGGATGTGGCATCTATCACCTCTCTGGGCAACCTGTTCCAGTGTTTTACTACATTAAGTGTAAAAAATTACTTCTCTATGTGCCAGTACTTCTCCATGCCAATTACTGCATTGACAATGTGAATTAAAATGTAGTCTCATCAAGGATTCTTTACAGTCTTTCTGCCTATCATACCAGACTGGTGCCTGTGCTGGTTTTGGCTGGGATAGAGTTAATTTTCTTACTAGTGCCTTCTCCAGTTCTGGGGTTTGACCCTGACAACTTTCTGTAGGAATCCACCTGTTGAACCCACTGAATGCTGATGATACCAAGAGTTTCACTATTTTTCTGTTCTGTTTTGGTGGGGACTAAAGAGAGGGGAAATCTATCAGCAGTGCGGTGAGTAAAGTTAACCTGGCCATTATTTGGGAAAAATAATCAAGAAATATTCTTTCTGTAATAATACTATGAAAACATCAAATACCATTTCCACCAAGTTGCTACTGCAGGCAGCTGTTTCTCAGGGATATTTTATCCTTGCAGCTTTGTGGGGAGAGTCTACACACTGAAGAGGTTTTTCTCTGCTCATTAGCCAGCACACAGGGTTATAGGCTTTTTTTACTCCTGTTGGTTTTGCTTTTGCTGTTTTGGGGAAACCACTGATCTCTCCCAGCAGCTGCTGGTTTCCTTTGAACATACTTTTTTATGCAATACAGTAACAACTTTCAACTTTATTTTATTTATTCTATTTTTTTTAATGAAAACCATGTTATTATTTGCTGTTGGGTTACTGAAGCTTTATTCTAAGTTTTCATTCAGGATGACCCGTGTCACACCTGAAAATGAATCCACAAGTTGCCTAAGGGTTGAAATTGAGGGATTTGTATTGCACAGATTACTGAGTTTGTCCTCCAGTAATAGTTATTCTGACAGTTGGGCTTTACTGCCACAGTCTTTGAGAGCCTTGTGAAACTAAACAGGATATTTTAAAATGTGTTGAAGTTGAGAGATCTTCCCAAGCAGGTCAAGCATAATGGCTTTGTATAATTGTAGAAGGTTAAAATCATGGAAGATCGAAGTGACTTGAGGATCAAGTGTATTAGTTTTCTAATAAAACTGTGGACTCACCTGTAAGATAAATATATTGGGTATAATTTTTTTGCTTACTTTTTTACATTCACTTTTTTACTTTTTAGCTCTTGTCATATAATGCGTTCCTAATAACTGTCATGACAGGTAATAGGGAAACCTGTTTCCACCTCTATAGACCTTCAAGTAATATGCTTTTTTTTTTTTTTAGGTCTGTAAATATTAAGAAAAAGGTATGATGGTACTCACTTCTCTCTGAAGGCAGACTTACTGCTTTCCCTGATACACTGTTTTTGTCCTAGGCTCTTGTAAGGTTGTTTTTTTCACCCTTGTTTATTGATTGATAAACAGGCTTTAACCTTTATCTATCGAGACTACTGAGAGGAATGGGATACTTGAAGGAAATGGGGTTATCAATAACTTCTCTCTTCTGTTGTGTAATAGGAACCTGTGGTGGAATGGAAGTGCTAAAGTAGGTTACTAGGAGTCTTTCTATTTTGACTAAAATAATAGCACAGGTGTCACTAGACTGCCTTCAACACACAGTGGTTTGGAAGGCTTAGTTCACTTTGTAAAAGCTATCCAGATCTAACCAGTATTTATTTCTTTGTATTGGTTTAAGTTGCAGATACATAAAGATGACTTGCTGGTGTGGCCATCACCCTAAAATTGTGCTTCTTGAAGCCCTGCTGTTGGCATATCTCTGCAGTGCAGCCATGGTAGATTTGCCTCCCACATATGTGCGCGTCAGAAGTAAAATAACACATTTTAAATATTCCAGAAAGAATTAGTTGTTACCTGTATGCTGACCTGCTTAAACAAGAAGTAGCCAAACACCTGTATATTTAATTTGCTTGTGTGAAATATGTAAACTTCATGGGAAACTAAAACACTGAATATGCAAGCTACTGTATATGATAATGAATGTCATTATTGGCTGTTATCCTGAGAATTAAGTGGTACTTATGGCTACTTGTTTGTTTGCCTCAGTTTTTTCATATTCTGTATTGTCCTCCACAGTGGAGAAGGTGAAGAACCAGTGGGACAATACCCAGCATGGTGTGGAGGTGCGGCAGCAGCAGCTCAAGTACATGCTGACAGACAGCATGCAGTGGGATGAGCAGAGGCAAGAAATGGAGTACCTCATGGAACAGTGTGAGATCCGTCTGCGTATGCTTATGCAGGCCCCAAAGGAGATGCTTGCCAAACAGATTTCAGACAACAAAGTAAGATCATCTATACTTCTTTGTTTTCCCTCATACCAGACTCCTTGGTCTGTGTAATGCTACTGATTTGGCAATTCTGTCTCTTTTAGAGATGATATATTCTAAATTGCCTCTTATTTCAATATGTCAGACTTTCTTAGAATATCCTTCTGGGAGGGAAGCAGGTGTCATGTGCATGTGTGTCTTTTTTGTAAGTGTAGTTTAAATTAGTATAGTGCAGCATCAAATACGTGATACTATGCAAAAGTTTGAACCTCAGAACAATAAAAGTTTAATCATACAGTTCCAGAATGTAATATGTATTACTTCATAAAACCCTATTAACAATAGCTTAGTAAATTCTGGAATGAATGGGCCAAGGCATTTAAAATTACCCTGAATTTCACTTCTGATGGGTACCAGGTCTATTCAGCACTTCTTTTTTCTTCTTCAATCCCATGCAATCTTTGCTGCTTTTCATATCACGGTAAACCTGCTGTGATAAATCAATAAGTCTGATGTTCTTTTTCCTGGTGGCTGCCAGAAAAAGGGCAGGCTGTAGGTGGCACAGGATGAGAACTAAAGAGACAAATTGGTAAGGAGGGATTCTTACAACTGCAGTACTAGAACCAGGCTATAACAGTTTTAAAAAGTGTTTGTGTATACACACACACATATATATATTAATGAAGAGATAACACAGGAGGGCAGCTGGGTATGGAAAGAAGCAGAGAGTAACAACAGTAAAGTTAAGTGCTTTTTGTTGTGTTTCTTTGCATGTGTGGAAGTTTGAAAATGGACTATTAGGTCTGCTTTGCTTTCTTAAGTGAAAGTAGGCCTATGCCTGAACATGTAGTATGGATATCAGAAGATACAACTGGATATACATATACACAAACACATTTTTGCATTTAGAAATAATCTTGCATTCCTAATTCTGTAAAGTCAAAGCACATTATGAGTATCCTGCCACAGTAAGCAAACACATCTATTTTCTTCATTTGAAAACAAAGAACCCTACAAACCAATGACATTAAAATCTCATGCTGCACGCTTCATTTATGCCACTCGTAGCTGCTGCTTTTATAATTATTATCATAATTTAAACTTATTCATGCTACTAAAAATATGGAAGTGTTTCTACTTTTGTTGCCAGTGAAACACAGAAGAGGACTTTTCTAGCCTTTGGCAGTTTTGGCAAATGTATTTTTTCCTCACCTATTTGTGTTTTGATTGGTTTATTGTCAGGATGCTTAGTATCTGTAGATGGGTTTTTTTAAGGTTTTTCTTGTAAATGAGAATATGCACAATTTCTTGTATAAAAAAAGGCAAACAGAACCAGAGGCAAAAAGAAGGGCTTTATGATATGATAAAATGCATGAAAAACAACAGTCTGATTTTTATTGTATTCTGTCTCACTCTGGAACTGCTTTTTAGCTGTTAGTACAGGATTTGCATAGAGGTGACATCACGGTAGCTGCATTCAATGATCTTTCAAATAAACTTCTCCGAGAATATCGTGATGATGACACAAGGAGGGTGAAGGAAACCACTGACCAAATGAACACTTGTTGGGTTAATCTGAACCAAAGGTAATTACAAGATTTCACTCTATATGTAAGCTGTTCCTATCTTAAACTTGAATCCTATTATAAATATTCATGTGTATTGCAGTCTCTCTCTGCTTTACTGCTGCATTTAGGGCTGTTGTGAATAATTAGTCAATGAGAGTGAAGCTGTTTTGCGTTTTGATGATTGAAATTTCCACAGTTCACTATGAAAGGCTTCTGGTATGACTTTGCTTTCATGTGGTGAGTTTTCTTTTAAGGGAAAAAAAAAAAAAGATGCTTCTTATGTTTGGTCTTGGGTTTGCTCATGGCTATTATTCTCTAGTGTCTTTGAAGAGTTTCTCTCCTGTTTCCTGATGTTGGTATGCTTTATGTATTTTAGTTTGTTGCTGTGCTTTCTTTTCAATAAGGCTTCAAGTGTTCAGCTTGGTCTTCCAACACATAAATTCATTATGGCCTTTCATCTGATGGGAACACTTCCCTGAATGAGCCTGCACTACGGGTTCCCAAGTATGATCGTTCTAGCACTCCCATCTAGAAAATACTTGAGCTAGAGGAACTGAGACTAGCTGAAACTTCATGCTTTCTATTAGTCTTCTATTAGGACATACTTGCAAATATGTCTTGATGAAAACGTGGTATTTCCTTATGCATAACATTTTTTTTTCCTGCAAGGTAACCTAATTTCTTCAGAAATTCTTTATCATATTTGACAATTAACATTTAGAATAGTGTCTTAGTGCCTGCAGCTTAAAAGATGATATGGTTTGTGGTTAGAGGGACAGAAAAGAAAATTGATCCTGTGTATATGGGAGTGAGGGAGATGAACACATACACAGACTTTGGTTGTCATATATGTGCAAGTGAAAACTGTTTTTGTAATGAGATGGCAGTTAAGGGAATAAAAATCCTAGGTAATAAAGCCTCCAAAGTTGATGTTATACCCAGGTGATTGAGAGGAGGAGAACTTCCTAGAATCATAGAATCACAGATGGTTAGGGTTGGAAGGGACCTTAAAAGATCATATAGTTCTAACCCCCCTCCAGTGGGCAGGGACACTTTCCACTAGATCAGGTTGCCCCAAGCCACATCCAGCCTGGCCTTGAATACTTCCAGGGGTGGGGCAGCCACAGCTTGTCTGGGCAATCTTCAGTGTCTCACCACCCTAATGAGAAAGAATTTTTTTCCTAATATCTAATCTAAAGCTACCCTCTGCCATCTTAAAGCCATTCCCACTTGTCCTATCAATACATGCCCTTGTAAAAATTTCCTCTCTGGATTTCTTGTGGGCCCCTTTTAGGTACTAAGAGGCTTCTGTAAGGTGTCTCCCTGGAGCCTTCTCTTCTCCAGGCTTAACAAGCTTGGAGATGATTTTCCCCGTCTACTCTGCTTTTGTGAGACCACAGCTGGAGTACTTTGTCCAGCTCTGGGACCCCCAACACAAGAGGGACGTGGACCTGTTGAAGGGAGTCCATAGAATTCTATGATTCTATGACCTGTAAAGTTGAAGCAGCTTATTTTAAAACTATTGCATTAAGAGACTGAAGTTCCCCAGCTTGACACTGTGTAAGTTAGATACTTTGCTTGGTGGCTGTTTGTTCTAATGTTTCAGGATGAAACTGTATTAATTCTGTGTGTTTTTTCTGCCTCAGTAATGGATTATAGTTGCTGTTTGTACTGTCACAAATGTTATTTTCTGACTTTCTTTTGATCACACACTTGTATGCATTGCAGATTTTTAGTTTAAAATGCAAAATTAGTCATGTGGAACAGAAACCTGAAACGGAGCCATTAAAACATAAAGAGTAGAGTTAGAATTTTCTTTTTCTTGGACATGTCTTTGCTAATAGCATCTGCTTAGACGTTCTCCACTATCACTGCGCTAACCGTAATTAGCTGCATTTGTCAAAGATTTTTCACGTTCTCCTTACATTAAATTTTTACATCATGGAATTACCCTCTATTTTTTGAGGCTGTTCTGATTTTATTAGAAATCTTTGAAAACTTGAGTCATCTTCATATAGAGTGGGGTAGTTGTTAATCTGTAGTACAGAATTCTCCATCGTTTTCTATTTTAGATTTTTGGCCTTCACTGGAAGGAAAAGAAAGTATTTGAGTCTGCTTTGTAAAAGTTTAGCTTCCTACTGCTATACTTTTTAAAAGCATCCATATAGTCTTAGAATATTACTTGTAAGTCTGTTAATTTATGCTGCTGGAGTATGTATTTAGTGAATGTTTTTCAGCTTTAAGTCAAATATCATGATACAGTAGGAATGTAATAGGATTTCATTTTTTAATTTAAACCAAGCAGAAAGTCTGAGAAATTAAAAGTTTAGGCTGAAGATTACATTCTTCAATGAATGTTATTAGCTACAAAGTACAGGTTGTCTCAGTCCCCATCTAAAGTACATCAGTAGTTAAACTTGAAGATCTGGGTCACTTCCAGTGTTTCATCCTTTGGGGCTTTTCTTTTTCTATGAAGGTCACTTTTATTATGAGTCTATTCTTCCTGTTGTCATTCCTATTCTTCCATCTTTGGCCTTAACCCCCTACTAGGGAAGAAAATCCCTGCAGAGGGAAAAGGGTTTGAAGTTAGAGCTCATAACTGCTCTTTACTTTTTCTTGCAATTCCTTGGTGTGCTCTAATTTTTGAGCTGGTGCTTGTTATCTTTTTGGACAATATCTGTCAAGACATTTGTAATCTCTATAGCATGCTATTTATTACTTTTTTCTCAGGAGTGGATGAGGCATTCCAGAGCTTCAAGTGAGAAGCAAGAATGAAGGCTTCTTGCCCTGCTAGTCATTTACCAGCAGCCAAAACTTGGGCAAGCATGAAGTCAGGAATGATTCATGCAGTTTTATTTTGGATAAAGCAATTATTAACAAGTGACATAATACCTAAGCCCCTAAAGCAGGGGTTGCAACACTATCTTTTTGCAAGTAGTCTCTAGAAAATTCAGTTGGTTATGCTAATACTTAGGTATGTAAGCATGGCAGAATTGAGGGAAAATAGCTTTTCCATGTATCTGTCTTTTCTGATGTTTTAGTAAACCAGAATACCTGCTTTGAAGCATCATCCCTTATGGTACTGAACACTAGTAGCTTCTTTTCTAAAAAGAATATTCTAAGTACTTTTGAAATGCATGATTCTAAACACAGTGATTCCCTAATACTGTTGAGTAGTACTGTTGGCTCAGCATGGCTAGGAGGAAAGTAGAAGGAGGCAAAGAATGCACAAGCTTGATGGACCTGTCTAGAGAAACATGTTCAGTTTCTGGGAAAATATCAAATGCTCAATGTTTTGGCCTTGCTATACATATTATATATAATATGAAATTAAATATTTACCTTGAATTCTTGCAATATTATTAGTGCTTGATGTTAAATTAAATTAACTTCCTACTTATTTTGCAGCAGGATTCTAGATAGTAGCCTGTTAGGGATTCCTGTACAGTGAGCTGGTGTGGGACAGTTTGTTTCTTCTTATTTTGGGAAAAGGGGTACTGCAGAATAACCGCCTCAAATGGATGAAATTTAGCTTGTCATGCTTTAATTAACATTGTTAATCAGAGCTTTTAAAACTGCTGACTAAAACAGTTTCCCATCTGAGTTTCATTTCAATGACAAGGAAACAGTCCTCTTATGCAGTAGAATGTGATCTGGTTGTTTTTCTAGGAAATCTTTTGAAGTTGTTTACCAGCAATATAATCCAAAGGCTTTAAATGAATTCTTTACATCCTAAAAAATCCTTTTACGAGCAACAACTTTTGTGTTTGTACCAACCAGATATCTTCTGGATTGATTGAAAATGGGAACTATATTCTGCCAGTCTTTTTTTTTTAGATTTAAGCATGCTGAGCATTGCTTGACTGTTACGAAGGCAGTGTATTATTCTGTTTGTTTGACTAATAGTGTCAGAAGCCTTGCCCTTTAGCAGAGAGAAAGAGGTATTTGACTTTTCATCCTTCAGCACTTCAACTCCTACAAATTTAGTGAAGTGTTTCTGCTCATTGTAGAAAAGGAAGCAAATATCCTCCAGACCCTCAGTGTTCCTACTCTGTATGTTTTTTGTTGATGAGGAAATGTAAGCTTTTCACACATGGGAAGAACACTTCCACCATTTGGGGTAATGTAGTCCATGATGGTAACACTCAAAAAGGAGAAGCTAGATTTTTAATAACTTAGTTTCTTCTACATCCCTTTTTAAAAAAGGGCTGTGATATACGTAACCAGTTCAGAACATTCGCCTGTAGCTATAGGTATAATAACCAGAGAAAGAGTGATATAAATAATGAGAAAGCAAGCTGTGACAGATGTAGAGTTTCTTAATTAGAGGCAACTTTCAGATTTTGTTTTAGTAGTTTCATTGTGATGTATGTAGTGCTGTACGTTATAATGGAATATTCTGACACTTTTCTTGTTTTCAGAGCTGTTGATAGGCAGAATTTCTTGGAGACTGAGCTGAAGACAGTACAGGCCTCACACAAGGATCTGGAGAGCTTTCTCAAGTGGCTTCAAGAGGCAGAGACAACAGTTAATGTTCTGGCAGATGCATCCCATCGTGAGAACATTGCTCAGGACAGTGCCTGTGTAAGGGAACTCAGAAAGCAGATGCAGGTAAGAAGCTAAATAATACTGTTGTTATTCATGCTTTTGTCAATGGCAAATGTGATAACGGAATGCTGTCTACTAGAGTGGGGAAACCTGCAGTGTATTGGAAGGTGTTAAAAAAGCAGGATTTTAGAAGTCAGGTTTGTGAAGGAAGCGGATTTTTCTTCCTGAGTTTTGAAATATGTATTTCATGGATGTCTCTGGCAATGAGAGCTCTTCAATGTTCTTGGAGGATGACTGTGTTCAGGAAGTGTATAGTTGATTAAATCAAGTTGTGTCATATAATTGTCCAACCAAAACGATTTAATCTACTTCCCTCCAAGTAAAGCCTTTCTGGGTTAAGCTGACTCCTGTCCCTGCCTGCTGCCTTTCTTCTGTTTTTTCAGCAATCCAAGACATTGTCATACTTGGATCATCTCTTCTCCCTCTCCTGCTGCCCAGCAGCTACCCAGCTGGCCTTCCTTCCTATACAGGCCTGGAAACCTAAGAAAGAGCTGAGGAAACTAGCTTGTCACTATTTATACTGTTTTTTAATATATGGACACCCTAGCTTATCTAAAATACAGATGGGAAATCCTTTTTCCTTGTCATAAGTAACACAGACTAGCTGAGTACTACATCATCTGGCTCTTCCTGTGTTTGCATATCCCACACATCTCTTTTGTGGAGGTAGGAGGGAGAGAGATGAACTGGTTTCAGTCTGCATCAAAGATATATTATATTAGGAGAACAGGAGGAAAAGGTATGGAGACCTGACAGACATTTCTTAATATTGTTGGGTCTGTAGCAGCAAAGATTGAGCATCACTGGCTAAAAGGATTTTGTGTTTCTATAACATATGAATTTGCTTTGTCCTTTTTGCCTGATGTGAATGCTGTTCATGTCATCTTTCTCCTGCATGGTTTAAATTTTTTTCCCCTTCAATTAGATTGCCTCATTTAGCACAGTTATTGTGATATGCACAGAACTGGGCAGTTGGATAATTTATTAAATCCTGCATTCTGTGTTTGGAATAATGTTGTCTGTGGTCTAAGTTCATAGGGTTTGAACAGTTTATAATAAAAAAAAAGTGCTTTCTGTAGTGCTGCTAATCTTAGCATATCTACATTGAATTTAAATTAAAGAAAGTTTAAAGTATCTGATAGCAAGCTGCTTAATGTAATCATAAGGAAGAGAACAATATATTGTGGAAGCTTCTATCTGTTGGGGATGACATGTCACTCACTAATATTTATAGGATTCTGGTCAGTCAGGTAACTCATCTGTAGACATGTGGTTCTGTGAATTGCTGAGATTAGTCTGTAATGGCAACACCTATAAATTAATATACTTTTCACTGGCAAGAAAACCCAAACTACCACTGTGGTGGAGGTAGAGGAGCTAAAAGAGGGCCACAGGAAGCTAACAACACGTGCTGTGTTTAAACAGACATTTCTTCATTACCTTGCATTCTGTCTAGTCAGTCACACTAAGGTAAAGCTGTTGTTTCACAAT
>JAVHNF010098022.1:0-10704 GCA_034783455.1 Micropsitta finschii | reverse complement strand
ACCTCTGAGGTTCTGGTTGTGTTTGATTCATGTCCCTAATGCCCACAGAAGCTCTGCAGGGGCTTGGGTGTAGGACGGCTCCCTATAACTGTTAATTGGTATGACCTATTTATATCTGTGACCCAACTGTTACAGCGTGTCACAGCTCTGGATACATTTTGGGAACCAATACCTTGCCTTTGGTGAACAGACAGGTTCTTTTTTTAATCCTGCAAGACAAGTAGCATGGAAATGGACTCATTAAGACTCATCTGTTAGTTAGGAGTCCAAATTACGGCCATGTTTAGGTCCCAGTATTGCAGCCTGGCTACATGAACTAGCTCAGACACATTTATTACTAACTGTGCTATGATTCTATGATTATCACTACAGTTGGTAAAAAAATAGCGACGGCAGCATGAATACAGGAATGGAGCTGTGAAATCCTTTGGCTTTCTACTTTTCTGTCCTGAAGAAGGCATTTCTGGAAACAAAGTCTTTAGAATCTAATTGTTCTCCTGAGGAAATATTTTGATGGGAAAAATTTAGCCATTCACTAAGGAAGGACGAGTAGATAGTGTCATTAGTATAACAAAAATGAGATAGCTGGACTAAATCCCCAACTTAACAAATGAATCGCAGTACAGAGTATGTGGCTCCGAAGTAATACTGAATTTGAACTGAATATAGCACACATTTTTTAGCTAGGAAATACAAGAGCTATTTAGATCATGTTAAAACATTTAATTTCCTGACTTTATAGAGAATTGTATTTCAGAACCACTAAAACTTTTTCTTGATATTAGCTTTTTTGTCAGAACTTAGTGTTTCAGCATAGCAACGCAGTGCAAGACCCAGGCCATTATAATGTGTGATGAGAACAGTTAGAATGTCATTCATCTTCAGAGTTCATGAAAAACTGGAAGAAATTTGAAATTTATGATAGCAGAAGACAATGACTATTTTACTGGGGCCATTTAGGACTGTCATTTGCATGAAATTAAAGATGGTGCCTTATAAATTTATGCCTGAACTTCTGACAATCCACCTCATTTTAGAGACAAAGATTTAGAGTGTGATACTGGAATAACATTTGGTAGATATATTGCTAGATCAAAGTCTGTTGATATTAAAATGAAATCTCAGCTTTCTTTATCTTTTACAAGGGACTTTTTTATCATCGCTGGAGCAGTAATCAGTGGTTCAGCAGGATTTTAGCACGCCCTATGAAGGGAAAGGAAGAACACTCTTTTAGCACTCTGCTGCTTGATGTGTTTAAAAGGTTTCTCCAAATAAACACTTTTGAGGTGAGAATTCAGTGAAGGGGGAAAAAGCTCAATGTAGCAAAAGAACAGATAGACATTTCATGACGTACAGAGAAGCTCTCGTGCTTTCAGGGTGGAGTAGCATGTAGGACCATAATACAAATTCACATGCCATGAAAAAATGCAAGCAGTAATGTTGTATGCCAGAAAAGAAGAAATGGATGATGTTCTACTAATAAAATATGCTCATGTTATCACCCTTGGCTCGCATTACTGTCTTAGCTTGGGTTTTGTATTAATTATTGAAAATAGAAGATTTGTGCTCCCCAGAAGAGTGCTTTATTATTACAAATGCAGCTGACATCTTGCAGCTGCCAGCACCTTTTTTTTAACAAATTCCATCATCTTACTTTCTCTGTGTTTTAATGTATGCATCAGCTTACCAGAATGACACTATATGAGAGCATTAGACAGCATGGCAGGGCCATACAGAGGAAATAGCATAAGTCAGGCATAGCTGAAGAATAAGAGTGAAGTAGCTGCTGGATGAGATCTGTCATTGACATGAAATCAATGATCCTACACTAATGTATCTGATTTGTGTTGACTTACAGTAGCTGGTGATCTCGTACAACAGGTAGTAGAAAAGGCGTATCAGAGTAGATGTAATGAGCTAGTGTTCATTGTCAGCTTAATGATTAATTGATGTAATGCTCATTTTAGGTTGATAAATTTATAATCATGATTTCCAAAGAAGTCCATATATCATTCATGGTCTGTAGCTGTGATAGGCAACGTCCTTCTGGTTGAGATCTCTCAGTAGGATGGCTTTGTATCATGATGTGGTCAATAAAATGTGCTCTAGACAACTAGACTCACTTCTATAGCAATTAGAACAATAATAAGTCAGAGGATGTTTACACAATGAAACTATCTCTATAGTTACAGAATGTAACTATAATGACTGATTTCCAGAACATCTGGATGGATGTGGATAACAACATGCAACTGCAATTTATCTGGATACAAATATAACTTATCTGGAAGCCACTGTACTTAATTTATGATTGCTATTATATCTAGATGTTCATCTGCAGAAGTATTGTTTGAATATAATGCTGTATTTATCATATTTTTAAATATCTATTTATTTGATAGGAACATAGGATTTCCTCTATAATATGGAGGTAGATAAGCAAGTACAAACGTCTCCAGATATTTTGGCTGTCTGGGTGTTTTCAGCTAGCAAATCTGCTGCAGGTAGAGGGATATAAGATGGTGTCAATACCTTTGATCTCTTCTTCTGTCCTCTGGTAGCACAGCAGAGTTCCATGGCTTCTGGGCTTCTTTTCTGAAGGCTTTTGTTTTATTATGGGATTCTTGGACTTTCTCAACCTCAGGTGGATAGAGCTGATGTTATATGCATCCTTCCAAAGTAAACATTTATTACTAGGTGATTCTTTCTAGTCCTATGTTCCTGTGAGTCTTTTGCAAACTATTATGTCATTTTGTCAAGCAACAGCATAATTTAATTTGAGGATGGAAATGTAATGTTCGGGGACTTAGAATATTGGGTGAACTTTTGCGGCTCATTGAATTTGAATGATATCTAAGCATATAAATGTTAGGCTCCCTGAAAGCAAAGATAGAATCCATTTCTGATGTGTAACGAGGAGCTCTTATGGGCTGAAAAGAAAATATTACTTTACCAGGTGCAAATTATCCATAGATGGTGCTATAAAAACACTGTCAATATTAACATTTTGGGTTTTTTCAGTAGGTCTTGAACTTAACTTTTCAAAATACCATTTTAGACCTCAATTTGTATTGCAAGAAAACACGCACACAGGATTTGATTAATATTCCACTGTGGATCAATGCTAATGATGTTAACATAGGAAGGTAAGTCAGAATAAACATGCAGTGATTTTTGTGTTTGTGCTTATGTCCATGCAATTCTTGTGTAGTGCAATGACTGATTTCTTCAGGGAAAAAATATCTTTGACCATAGTGCTGGATCAGTTCCCTGCAATTTGTCTAAGTCAAGCTCTCAATATAATTTTCAAGCATTTTTCTTTGAGGAAAATATTTGACCTAGTAAATCATCATATTTCACTGTCACAATTATCATTCCCTTGAGAATTAGCTATGTTTAACCAGTTTCAGAAGTTCTGTTGTGCTGTTCCTCACTGGTAGGAGGTTGATGCTTTGGAAATGTGGCAGGGGATTGTGTGACTTGAAGGCAAACGTGCAGTTTATGTCTACCTGTTCTTTCTCCAGAGGCCTCTTGGGGTTGATCAAGTAGATGAATTGTCCTTAATGCAGGACCATACCCTTCCAGGAGAAAGAGTGGGGAATGCAACCTATGTGTTCCATGATGTGCAGTAAATCAGAGCCTTGCAGGGTGTGCTGGTCCTTCTCTATGCTGTAATTAGAAGTGTGTAATTAGAGCAGGCACTGAGATTTACGGCATAACCAAAAGGCCATGGGGATCCGCGTGTCACTGCCTGTCAGTGATGTGATGAACTAGGCCAGAATGGAAAACTTCCATGAAGGCTTTGGAAATAAGGGTCTGATCTCCATGACAGTTTTGTTATGGCTTAGGGAGATTCAGCAATTGCATGTGGTTGCCAATCTAAAGTGGTTTGGATTCCAGTGTTTTAATTTGTTCCTTTAGCTGACAAGTTTGTATAACATAGCTGTAGCTAAACTCTCGAGCATGCAAAAAGGCATAGAGCTAAAAAGGCTTGGAGGAAGCCCCAGCTGTTTAGCAACCAGTCCGAATCATCAGCTGTGGATCCTTTCATTTGCCTACAGAGGAAATAAGATCAGATTAATAAATGAAGCATTCAGGGTCTGGGCAGGGAGGTATGCAGGCTCAAATAACACACATTCAAGGCAAAGTCAAACTCCGATTGTAAATGGAGCTAAGAAACCCTCTGAGTCTGAACAGAAGAGGCTGTGTTCTAACCTGGTTTAGTCAGGGAATTAAGAATTGATCCTTTTAGGGACTGACACTGAATTGTTGACACTCTTATGTGTCCTCCAGAGGGTTTTACATCTACTTGAGCGTTGTTACACTGCACTCTGAAATGTCTTAATCGAAACCCCTAATATTAAGCTATTTGGAGTTTTTTAAGGAAAGTTGTTGCAGTGAGATGGTCTGAAAGACTGGAATAATGGCAAAGATGCTTTCGATATTCATTTGCAAGTGTCTCAATTTTGCTCTTATACTGTGAAGGACTTGATGCAGATCATGCAAAACCCCAGCTAAAGCAGTAAATCTGGCTGCCCAGTTTTGGTCGTGGAGATTCAGAATTGTTCCTCTTTCTCTGGGGATCACAAGGAATCAGTGACACAATATAAAGGCTGTGCATGAGATTTTCCAGTACTGACCTACTTCTTCTCTCATTAAAATCACTTTGAGTTCTACCATTGACTTTTCAGGCAGAGGCAGGCCAATATTGTGTGCTAATGAAATTGCTTTCCAAAAAGCTTCTCCAGTAGTTGTGTCCAACCGTTCCAAGCCATGGGTCACAATATGATTTCAAAAGGACCGAGGAGCCCCGCAGCATTGTGAAACATATTTCCTGGCCCTGGGTGGCTTAAATTTGCATCTCGTAGGCTGTGGCAGGAAGGAGAAACCACACGGAGGGGCCATTTGCTGAGGAATCTGCTTGTGCCTTTGCCCCTGTGGTCTCCTTCTTCAGGTCTGGTGGAGCAAAGCATCATGTGGAGGAACCTGGCAGGAGTATAGAGGGAGGCTGCTCCTCCGCAATTACCCCTAAATGCTACCCAGGGGTTGCACAAGGCAGTTAGTCTCAGAGAATTCAGTGCTCTACCATTTCTATTGTGTGAGATTTAAACGTTTAGGATGACTTATTTTGGTTTTCCTATTAATTCTTCTGGTTTGCTCCATAGTTCAGTGTTTCACTCTCTGGATACTCAACAGCAGAGACAGCTCTGCCAGAGGAACACAGACATAATGAAAAAGGATTTTCTTTGGGCTCAATGTATATCCTTAAGAAGGAGCTTTACCTGGGTCAGGTTTTTCCTCAAGTATCCAGAGGAAATGCTGAATAAGCATAACAGCCTAAATGGATGGAAGCCCGATTTTCCTAATATTAAGGGTAAAATCAGAGCCAGGGATTTGGGTTTGGTCTAAATGAACTCCAGGATTTAGAGCTGAAACCAAAAGAAAAACAGAATCTTAAACTGTATGCTTTAAAGTTAATGAATACTTACACTGTCTGGAACGTTACACAGGAAATAAAAACTATGGGGATATTTTTTGCTTTATATTTTGGGGGGATTTGGGTTTTTTTTTGTACTATTTAGCAGTCAGGCCTGTAAAAGGAAGCCGTGTGCATTCAGGAAAATTGGGGTGATAAACTGTTTTATTTTAAAGGAAAAACAAAGATTACCTATCCAAAAATGTTTTGAGATGAGCCTGTGGAAGCCTGCGAAAGCAGCAGCAGCATGCCCTCCAGTGACAGGAGCTGCTACAGCAGCACGAGTGACAGGCTCCGGCAAGCTCTCTGGGGACTTCTCTACACAGGGAAGCTGGGAACGTTAAGATGAATTAATCAGACATATAAAGTTAATACAAACTAAGTGTATAGATATCTACATTCCACTCTTGCCACCCTCCCTTCAGCAGATGCTTTCATTCAAATGCGAAGTGCCCTTAATTTGCTGTAATCTTTGTACCCTTGGACATCCACATAGAATTGTTTTTGGCTTGTAGACTAAAATATACCAGGAAAAGAATGCAGTTTCCACATACAGAAGTAGCTGTCAGTTGTAATAATTTTATATACTTTGATGGATGGTCTTGCAGGAGCAAGCAGCTTTGTGCTGTACGCTACACAGGACTTTGATTTTTGCAACTGGATTCCAGAAGGAAACCCATTGGATTGGGGCAGGGAGCTGTAACTGAGTGTGTTCATTTCCCTGGAATTACTTCAAGGAGACCCTGAAAGAAAATAGAGAGGAGAAAGAACCTGGCATTTCCACTGTCCTCAGGCAAAACACTTGTGCTGGGTGGAAACCAAAAAGACCATTGAGGGTGGAGGGGTCTGTGCTAAGATACACAATATTTGGTGGTCACTTTAGCCCTTCCAGCACAACATTTGTTGATGGGGCATGAGTGTTTCTTGCATGGCATCCTGCTGATTTGGTTGTTCTCTTCAGCACTGAGTCTGTGTTGTCAACTTGACTGATTTTACGGTGAGCATCATTATAATTGTGTTTTCATTTAGGTTTTCAGCACTTGTGTGCCCTAAGGGTATCACCAAAAGACAGGCAGTCAAAAGGTAAAGAGAGGTGTGTTCCTGCATAAATGTAATGACTTCAAAACTGAATCTTGCTCGTCTGCATAGAGGGGATATAACCACAGAGCTGACAGTTCAGAAGTGGCAATTCTTTCTGCACCTTCTTTTATTGTTGGAACTGTGGGTATTGATGCAAGACTACCCTGCTCTCCCTTTCTCTTTTTCTCATGGCATACGGCTGTATGCAGAGAGAGAAATCCCAGAACACATGGGAAACCAAGAAAGGAGCATGAAATCAAGAAAGCATGACAAAAGGCAGTGTTTTTTAAGAGAGCTGTGTTTCGTTGATCGGGGTGATGTGAGCAGAGATTTATGGGTTGTTTGAGAAGAAGCTGAATTGTCTTGTCATCTCGCACTGCTGAATGATCATATTGCACACCAGGTCTGCCTGCAACATATGAAGACGGAAATCCTTTCTCTCCAGTGAACTGAACTGATCATATGGGGAACAGCTGTAATTGAATTAGATCCTGATCTAATAAAATATTATTAGTAGTGACAGTACCTTACACTGTCATGGCAGCCCTCTGGAGCAGCAGACAAAGTAGTTGCCAGGTGGGAATCACTGTTTTTTTAACTACTATTTCCTGCCTTTTTCCAGAGCTGCTTTGTCAGAAGGGGAAAAATACAAAGACATTTCAGTCTACACAGACAAAAGCGGACACCTTTTGCACAAAAGGAGATATTTTGATAGTAAATGGACTTTGAAAAGATCACTGTAATACATCAACTTCTTAAGTAACATTTTTAGAGCTTCAGACTGCAATAGTTTGCGCGTTGTTTTCATACCTTTGTGTAATTTTGAAGAGAAATAGTTGGTTTACAGAGTAGAAGAAAGTGTTGGTTTGCAATAACCATGTCATTGAAGAGAAGACGCGGGTGCACAAAACCACCTTGGGTTCCCAAATGGTTGCAATAATAGAATTCACTTAAATGCTTTTTAAAGAGTTAAATAATCTGACTTTTAAAGTATGTCATAGAGTGTGCAGGTTCCCTTTGATACCTGTAATTGGTCTACTTTATAGAGGGAGTCTTCTATGACACAGAAATTAAGCTCAGAGATATCGAGTGAAAGCTCTTTAGGGCTCTTTGTTTTGGTTTAGCACCATGGAGAAAATCATTTCACATGTAGCCCAGGTTCTTTTGATTTTGTTTTCAAAGGAATGATTAGTAGTAATAGACTAACACAAGCAAATTCCTTTAGAGCAGAAAACAAGTCAGTATTTTGCTCTTTTCCAGTCAACGCTACCATTGTCATGGTTCAAGCCTGTGGCTTGTGCAAACCCTGAATATGTGAATAATGTTGATTTCAGTGGTACTTTCCACGCGCTCATGTATACAAGCATCTGATTACGGAAAGCAGGCCTAATAGGATAAAAAACCCCTACGTGCAGTCTTCCACACTTGTGTTGATCAATTTTTGGGTTGCTTTCAAGGTGTGTGGGTGAGGGTGTGGAAGTGGAGGCATTTGCATAGACCTGTAGTACAAATGGGTCTAAAATCTTACAGCTTTCTTGTCGGCGGACACATTTTGCTCAGGAAAAGGAATTCCACTGCAGTGGCAGTTCAAAAGCAAACCCCTTCTTTTCTGTATTTGCTTTAATTTGATTCAGCCCCAGTGCGGTTTTATTTTATTGCCAAAAAATAGGCAACTTTTTAAAAAGGATGCTAAAAGGAAAACATAAAACTATGAATAGAAATGTACCAGACATGATAGAGCTAGTAATTCCTGATTAGAAATCGCTGTTACGGTTGTTCCTGTTGTAAATCAAATTCACAGCTGTAGGAAGGTGTTACATTTAGAACAGTCTCATTTGGGAATCGTTATCAAACTTCGAATGCACTTTAGGGTTTTTCCCTTTTGTTTTTTTTCCCCTTATTTACAATCATCATGTTGAAACAGTTCTTATTTCTGTATTTCTTGTTTACTTCCTATTTAGTTATTGGGGCTGCAGGCTTTTAAAAGCAAATTTATTCATTCCAGGAGAGGCCCACGCATAATATAGAATTCATGCTGTTTATCAAAGCCTGAAAAATAATTATGGAATTTGTGCATGAAGGAATAGAATTTACACATGTCAGTGGGATGATGTTGGTGTTTATCCACCAGAAAAAATCTATTTGAGGGCAAAAAATGGTAATATTTCCCGGGACTCGCTTATCAGAAGACTCATAACTTTGTATGATTTCTTATGTGGATTTAACTACCAGCCATGCCCTTCTCTGAAAGAAAGAAAGACAGAAAGACAACAAACTAAAATAAGAGCCTTTAGTGGGGTTTTTTTCAGTGGTTTTGCAGTATTTAGTCTCATTCCGGCTTCAAACTTACACAGGTGAAGTTCAGGTTAGATAGAAGGAAGAAATTCTTTACTGTGAAGGTGGTGAGGTGCTGACACAGGGTGCCCAAAGAAGTGATAAATGCTCCATCCCTGGAAGTGTTGAAGGCCAGGGTGGATGGAGCCTTGGGTGACATGGTTTAATGGGAGGTGTCCCTGCCCATGGCAGGGGGTTGGAACTACATGATCATAAGGTCCTTTCCAATCCTAACTATTCTATGATTCTGATTCTATATGGTAATAATCAGAAAACACTGAAAGGGGCATAATGTATACAATAAAAATAAATAAGAAATACATATTTGTGGGAAGAAACAAAAAAAAAAAAGAGAAAACAGAAGGGAATATTTTAGAAATACATCGTGGAACGAGAATAAACTGAAAGAATTTTATCTTTTGCAAATTGAATAAAATTCTTTCTCTGAAAGAACACCATTAAAACAATGTCATTGCTAGTCAGAGATCACCACCTTTGTGCAGCTTGGCTTTAAAGTCTGTTGTTCAGCTGCTGTGACAACAATGACTTTCTAGACAATTCTACTTTACTGGAGCTTATACATAAGCATTAAGAGTAGATACACAACATATATGTGTGGTGGCCCAGAAAATGGGTTAAATCTTTTTTACTTAACTTACACATATGAAAAAATGAGACTAAAACAGTAAACCCCAATAAAAATTGTTTTAAATGAGGCCAGAACTTATTAATTAAATTAGTGCAATTATTAATATTTGTTATTAGTAACAGATGCAATGAACTGGCAACAGATGGTACGATATGGTGAAAAAGAGATTAATTTCATACATTCTTTTTTGGCAGTTCTTCTGCCCAACCAGACCATCTGTGACACATTAGAAACGTTAGAAGCTGTACCACAGATATTGCAAGGATGATGCAAATTATTTGACTGCTTGCTTTTCCAGTCCCAATTCCATTCATTCTTCAAATTACAAAGTAGTTTTAATCATATATACATTCTGATCCATCCTCCACTGCTGTTCCCATAGCATACTGCGGAGATTCGGCATGATTTCCACTGAATGATTTCACAGACTGCAGAGCTGCGTGTTCAAGTATGTGATCGAGCTGAAGTTCTTACTTGCAGCACATTCTCCACTGGTAACAACAGGAGTTTAAATTCTCATGTTGTGAATCATTCTTTGCAATTTATTCCCAAGTGAAAATTTCTTATCTTTTTTACAGCAAACTGATAGGGAGATTCCTGTCATTCTCCCCGGTGCACTCACAATTTTGTTTCATGACAGCGTTTAACATTTGGACATTTCATTTTGCTTTCCATCTGCACTGGATTTTTTTCTATCATATTTGTATAATGGATTATGTAAAAACAGCGATTCCATCCAGCACTTATGTCTCCATAACTCTTGACCTATGCTACAAATATGTATACATTATACACACAAAGATGAAATTTTGCTTAATAGACTTTTATGTTAGAAATCTAAATTTAATGGACACACACACATGTATAATAAGATTGGGAATAAAGAAATATTGTCTGAAATCTAAGAGATTTCAATAGATCAAATTGATCATTTTAGGGAAAATTTTAATTGACCAGTAAAAAAACCTAATGACATCTGTTTCCAGTTAAACAGTCTGCTTTTCTTAGTGCAAGCCTGTATTTTAAATTGTCCTACATATTTTGTCCTAGATAACTTAAAATATCCAAATCCATCTGCTACAGGCATCAGATGACTTAAAATTGCAACTTGTAAAAATAAGGAATGAGGAGCTGGATTTCAATGACCTGAAATGTGTGAGTCACA
>JAVHNF010097993.1:0-18066 GCA_034783455.1 Micropsitta finschii | reverse complement strand
TATGTAAATATTTTCAAAATAAAATTTTTCTCATTTATTTCTCTCTGAAATTCAGAAACATCAAATAGAGAGGGTTACATTATGGGAATGTCACAGAGATCATGTAAAATTTTGCTGATTCCTAATCTGCGTTTCTCTGACACCTTGCATTTTAAGGGAACACAGGTGTTTTATATCACATGGGGAAAATAGTAGCATAGTGAAGAGGAAAAAATGTGTTTCATACACTTATTTATGAACTTACATCTGCTTTCATCACAGGCAATGGTTGGCAAAACTCCAATGGACTTCAGTAGGAATGGGCGCTAAAGTTAACCATCAAATCATGTTGATTCTAAATAACCCTGAACAAAGACAAGGCTTCCAGGTCCAAGGACCCATGGAGAAATATTTTCTTCAACAGTTATTTATCAGCAATCAGAGCAGAATCAGATCAGGACTGGTCAAAGTGCTCAAGTAGCACAATTGTAGCATTTCCACATTTTGGGGGGTTGTTTTTCTTTTTTGTGTAAATTCCAGGTGTAATACAGTATATTTACAAAGGGTAAAAATAACATGCAGCTGTGAAGAAAAATATCTTGGGTTTCATTTCAGATCTGAGGATGAATCACTGCAAAGCTGTACCCTTTATGCTGGGCACACTTTCTGAAAGCTGCTTTTCCACTGCCTCTTTTCCCCTGGTGGTTCAGAAATAAAGCAGACACACAGCAAATCCTAAAAAAAAAACCTTTGCAGACAATCCCTCTCTTGTTCTGGGCACTAAAATTACCATTTTCTAGTGTCTGCTTGCATTTTCAGCTTTGCTTTCTATACCGTAGATGTTGGTTCCAGCCATCTGAATTAAGCCTTGCTTCAGTGGAATACGTAAGCACACACTTAATTTGAAGTACCTGAGTAGTCCTGTTAGCTGCCATGGAGCTGCTTCCACACATGCTTGAGGTTAAACATGGTCTTAGAAGATTTGCGGACTGGGGATTTGCTTGTCCACCCAGTAAGTTAACAGGACAAAACCCTTGACCATCTGCTTCTGGGTTTTAATGAAAAGTTGTTACTTATTTATGATCTTCTTCCCCACCCCCATCTGTGTATATTCAGATCAGAAAACCAGCTCAGAAGCCCTGTCAGATTGCCAAAAGCAGTGTGCTACTGGATCTTTCACATCATTTACTGTTCAGTGTTTATAAGAGTGGTTTTAATGCACAATTGCCCATGACAGTGGTGAAGGCTAATACTGATGTGATATTTCATGTCAGCAGCAAGACATTCATGTCCCTACATGCCAAGTTCCTTTTCACAGAAAAACAAAGTAACTGTGCCAGTTAGGCCAAAGGATGCTGCTAGCTCTGTTTCCCAAACACATCTCTAAAAAGTCAGCGGATGGGCTAAATGTTTCTTTCTTTTGTCTTTGTAATATAACTGACCTTAGAAGTCAGGCTGAGCATCTGCATAGGTGTAAGGTCAGCAGTTTGATGATGTTTCCAAATATATGTGATTTAGTAGGCAGACTCACTTTTACATATATGCCATTTGTATTCGTTAAGGGTAAATGGAAAAAGCCAACATTCTAGTCACAAGCAATCATCACAAAAGCTTTTTTGTGTCTGAAAGAAAAAGTTACTTTTTTTTGCTTAGCTCTGTGTAGACAAGAAATAAATGCATCCCAGAATTATATTTAGACGTATGTAGTGGGATAGAAAAGCTAAACCTGAGAGAATAATGCCNNNNTACTCTAGTTGTGAGAAGAAAGGCTAAATTCACCACCACTCAATGACAGGCAAAACCAGGTGGTGGCTGCATCTTCCCTTGTGGTTATTATTCAGTCCTGTGGCTGACAAAGAGTTCTAGGATCTTTACACAATGCAGATTTCATATGTAATATGTTATGCAGCACCCAAGATATTTTATACCTGGAAAAGGTATGTGAAGCCAACATTTCCCAGGCAACATCTACCCTGTTCCTTCTAAAGCTGATGACAGTACCCACTGAGTGGTTTCTGTGATATGTTTTGGTTTTAAACTGAAAGCCATCAGCAGTTAATTTTGTTTTTAATACATACATTAACACAGCAAGGTAAAATTAGTAGTAACACTGTGGAAAAAAATGATAATATGTACTTTTAGTATTTAGTATGTATTCTAAATCTTCACAGCTTTCCAAGTGCTAGTTATTTTTTAAAACACACGTGGGAGAATTATAACTGGTTTAGTTCCTGACCCATGGTACTGCTGAGGATTCAACTCAACTGAGTCACTTGGGCATTGGATGAAATATCTGCCACATGTTTTTGACATGTGCTGAGCAGACAGTGGTCCAAACTGTGTGTTAGTTTTCTTCTTTTGTCCTTAAACAATAGCAGAACTCTTGTCAGGAAGCATCTGTATTCTGACCACTGGTGTACTTACAGTGACACTGCTGCCCAAAGCTTGCAGCAGAAGCTGGGATTTCTGAGCTGCAGAGAGCAAGAGGCTATGGGTGAAACACATATTGGAGGGCAGGGGATAGATCCAGAGTCTGGGTCTTGGAGGATGTCTCAGTTCTCCAGACTGCAAATTAGTTAGTTTGCAAGGAACCTAAATGAAGCAACCTGACTGCTTGCCTGTTTAGAAAGACCATAGTACAGTTTCAGGAGTTAAATGGCAGGACAAAAAGAAAACTTGTTAGTAATTCAGTTTCACTAGAGAAACCAAAATGCAGCTAACACCCTCTTTCCCTTGCCAAACAGCCTCTTTAAATTTAAAGGTATTCCCTGTAGCTCTGTTCTTTATTTTGATTTTTGTAACAATTTTTTCTCTCTCTGATGAAACACGTTGTAGACATTAAATTAAGGGACAACTATGTCTGTGTCTGCCAGAAAGAAAACTGTGGTGCAATTAAAATGCCATTAGGGAACCCCCTGTGGGATGTTAAACCAAAAGACTCTATTCAGAAAGCAAAGCCAAAGTTAAAGAGGTGTCTGGTTGCAGATCCTCTGCAGATTTCCATTTCTTGACTACAGTACCATGGAGACTGTGCTAGTGAAGAGCTGAAAGGTTTTTCCAGTCATGCGTGTGGTATTTTGAATCATGGCTTTGGCAAATGTTCCTTTCCTGTAAGCCATACGTAGAAGTATGTCTGCATTGCATGACATAAAGAACAACTGAGCATGGCCCACATGAAACAATGACAGCAGTGCAGATGAAAAGCTGCCCAAGGCTTGGACAAGCCTTGTCCAAGGCTTGGACAATGACAGCTAATAATAGTTTTCCTTCAGAGAATTTGCATTAAGTATATCTTTATGTTTGCTGAGTTGTCTGTGAGATGTTTGGAGAGAGAAGTGCAAGTACTCGCAGCCAGCAGGCTCAGCAAGCTCATGAGCAAGCCTCCATTCTCGTCTGGTCGCTGGAAATAAATCGTTAGTGTTTATATGTTTGGCGATATATAAGAGCCTGATCCTTTGAAAATAAAAATAAATATATGGTCCACTGGCTGGTCATTTTTTCTGAGGCAACTGAAGAAATTAGCAGTCATTTGGGTGGTAGGTGCTGAGTTTTCCAGCAATAGCCCAACCCTGGTGTTTGAGTCTTGGTTTTTCCATTTCATTCACTGTGATTCTTTGCTCAGGATATTAGTGGGGACTGGAATAATAATAGAACCACACCTCTCTTCTCTTTCTAGGAATTCTCCTGATGACTGCAGCGTGGCAAAAGGCGGGAAGATGGTTAGTGGCTCAGACAATGTTGGGATGAACTATGGAAATTACATGAAAGAGAAGCATGTTCCACCCCCAAATATGACTACCAATGAACGAAGAGTCATTGTGCCAGCAGGTTAGACCCTCTACACAAAAATTCAAAGCAAAAAAATACATTTCCCCTAAGTCTACTAGCATTATTTAAGAGGATTTGGAGAACAGTGGCAATGCAATACAAGTTATCAGGAAGAAAAGAGCAGTAATTTCCCAGGGTTATTAAGAGAAAGAGCTGAGAAATATCATAGTGAAGCCATCTCCCCATCCTGTTCCTCCCATTTCAGCAGCATAACTGGCAGATTACAGGCCCTCAGATGCTATCTGACTTCTCTAGCCCTTAAGTGGGCAAAATGAAGAGCCATTTCCATTTCCTAACACTATGGACTAGCTGGGTGCAAATTGTGTGGGAAGAGAAAGGTTCACTGTACCGCATGATATTGCTGCATATACCAAGTGGAGTCTGGCCCCCAGCATGCTAAAACCACAATTGCTTCTGTAAAACCAAACAGTGCATGAAAAGCATTTATGTAGGTTATCCCCTGAGTTTGGGTGGTGTAAAATATTTTAATAAGCAAGCTGACAACTCTTCAGCAATGTAAGAGCACAATTGAGAAATTCTTGGTTGGTCTTGGCAAGCTTGGTCGTGGAATTCAGCAGTTAAGTGAACAAGAAGGAATTCACTCTTGTGTGCCTTGTCCTCCAAATAAACCTCTGCTGAATGGTTTGTTGCTTTGGTTTGCAGAATAATTAGCATGCCTATTTCTGAAGTCAAAGCATTAGACCATCATCATGACCTATGTGAGTTTATAAACCACTGGCTGTACACAGCATAGACACACCACCTATAACCTGCCAACAGAAAGGAGTGTTTTGCTGCTAGTTCATTTCCAACAGAGATGTGCCTATCTGAAACATTTCTGCTACTGCTATGTTGCCTAATATTCTTACAGTTTTTCAGTTGCTAAGATATGCAAGAGTACTAACTGTGGCCACATTTTGCAAGATGTGATTATTTCAGTTATTTGTCAAGATATGTGTGGACAAATATATTGCAGTATCCTCTGCAATGGTATTGACAGTTCTGTTCTGAAGACAGAAGAGGGATGCACTGAATGATGAAGTATCCTGCCAACTGGAAGCAGATCACACTGACATTCATGACATTTGAATGTTCCTCTAAAACATTTGTCTTTTTGGTGTTTGGCACTTTTTTTAGTCTTTTAGTAGCCCTTAGCTTGGTTAGCTCACACAGACCTTTCTCTCTCAGTGTATTCCTGGAGGTGTGTCTAGAGTAACAATTTTTAGGTGGATTTGAATAGCACATTTCAAGGTGGATTTGAGTGACATTCAAGGAACAAGATGGTCACAGTCACAGCCTTTCTATTTCGAGGTTCCTAGAAGAAATGTATCGGTAAAAATCGCTTGGTTTTCTTTGACTACCGTATAGCACTATGCAGCTCAAGTGGTCATGCTTAGGAGTAAAAAAGCAAAAATTCACATTTCCAGCTGTGCTAATTTTCCAGTTATCATAAATAAGAATAATTTAAAAATTATAAGCATAATCAATTTTATTTTTTTTTAATTCCTGGTGTTTGCTGGTTTACTTCAAACAAACTGAATGTAATTGTTGGAGTTCTCTGTTGTAGGTGTGGGAAATCTCATACAGACCCCAGGTTTACCACCAGACTTACATCCCTCTAGTTTGCTACATATTTCATACCAGATTGAGGTGTTCTTTTAAGTATTTTTTGGCACACTTCAGAGAACAGAGAAGACCTCTGAAGCTCCAGAAGATAAATATTCTGATTTGACAGGGCTTAAAATACCAAGAGCAGCATCAGAAAGGTGAAGGCACTATTGAGTGAAGGATTGGGAGTGAGCAAGAGCATGACAGTCTCTAAAAGCCTATGGAAAGAGGTTCCCACCTTTTTCAGACCAGCCTGAAGGACAGACAAAAGAGAAGCAATGGTGCTGAAATTGCATCATAGAAAAACTATTTAGGCTGTCATTCAAGTCCCAGCCCTTCTACTGACTTTCACATGATGGACTATAGCCATTTGACCTCTGTATACTCAGTTCTCAGTCTTCAGGATATCACAGAACCATAGAGTCATTTAGGTTGGAAGGCACAAACTCTGAATGAATGAATGAATGAGTTCATTTTCCCTTGGCTTTAATCTTTTCTCTGCAAAAAAGTATAAATTCTTCATGGTAAGAGTTGTCTTACACTATGGGGATGTGTACGGCAGGTTCTTAGGGATGGGTTCAGGTTGATGAGTACTAACTGCAACTCAAGAAGAGGGAGAAGTAGAATGGAAGAGAAATAGAAAACAAGGAGTTCAGAGGAAAAAAAAAATAAAAAGAGGTTAAAGTTAAATCAAGGATTCATCCAAACCCACATGGTATTTAGCTCTGTGCTTTGCTAAAAATTGGGATTTTTTTCTCAGGTGGTTATGCCAGTACTTCAGGTACTAAGCAATCATGCAGGTGTAGCAATGTGCAGCAATACAACACAGCAGTCTAGCAAAGGAAATGCAGAATATTTTAATATAACCCATTCTAGTTTATGAAATAACAAACCGAATCTGTGAGTGATTACTTAGCCTGTGCCCAAGGAACAGTACTTCTGACTTGAGTGGAAATTTCACTTGAATAAAGATAAAAATTCAACAAAGAGCTTTTAAAATTGTCCAGATAAAGTTACAGTGCTGTTAGTCGGATCTCTTAAATTCTTTTCTAAAGAGGATTCTCTGCATGAGGACAGAGACATAAAAATAACAAGACAAAAGAACTAAATGGTAGAAGGAACTCAACAACAGAGGGTTTGTTGTTAATAATCAGAGCTCACAGCTCTTCCTTAATAGGTTTTCACAGACAGTTATTCTCCTTTGCACTTGACAGACCAAATTAATTTGTCCTGTATTTTCAGCAGTTAGTAAACAGGGGATTAAGTTCTTTCCAGTTCAGCTGTGGTCTACATTTATTTTGTACTGGTCCAGCGCATCAGCACTCTTTCCTCACTGCCTAATTTTATCCTTTGTGATACCACCAGATCCTACGTTATGGAGCACAGACCATGTACGCCAGTGGCTGGAATGGGCAGTGAAGGAATATGGTCTCCCAGATGTGGACATCTTGTTGTTCCAGAACATTGATGGGAAGGAGCTGTGTAAAATGACCAAAGATGACTTCCAGAGACTCACTCCAAGCTATAATGCAGATATCCTCCTGTCACACCTACACTACCTCAGAGAAAGTAAGCTAATTTTCTGTCATTATGGTAGTGGCTACAGTCAGACCGTGGATTGTTGTCTAAGGATATCAGCCTTAGATTTAATGGTGTGGATACACTCTGATGGGTTTTCAAATGTCTGTTGTAAATTTTGCTCTTCCTAAGGATCCTGATCCAAAGCCTTTTGAGTTTGATGGAAAGATGCCCATTAATTTCAGTTGACTTTCACTCATGTTCATTGAAGAAAGCAGATAGGGAATATTTGTTTATGTCCATCTCAGAGAAAAATGAAATTGAAACCCAGCATACTGTAAGAAGAAAATCATGTGGGATTCAGTGCTAATGTTTTTTCTGGTCACATACTCATTTCTTTCCATTTTAATAATGAGAATGCTAAATGAGAGTGCAAACAGTGATTCATAAAGTGAATTCCAGGCATGATTGTGAGGACTGACAGTAGTTTGTTCTACTCTGAATAGGATCAGAAAGATTTCAGTGAATTGAATGAAAGTTCTGTAAATTCATGGGAAAAAAACAACAGTCCCTGAAGTCCAAATGCAAATTACTTATGGCTAGCGTTTCAAAGCGAAGGAGGGGGCTAGCAAATTCCTGGCTTGAGGGCTTTCATTTAAGTTTGAGGAAATTTTGCAGGTTTGCCTCAGTTTAACGAAGTTAAAGCAAACGTGGTTTTTCAAAGAAAAGAAAAACAAGCATTGCAACACCAGTGCGGTGCAGTCTTCTCCACTCGCACACTGTCAATATCAGTCAGAAATATTATGCATTCATAATGTAGAATACATGAATGCCCTAGTTTAAGTTGTAGCACACACGCCTCCCTCCAAGCTGCAGACTGAAACTGTCAGTAGACTCACATTCACACAATCCTGTCAGGGGAAAATATGGTTTAAAAGATAATTCACAATTTTTTTTTCATTTTGGTGTTGCTTTTTGTTTTGTTTTGTAGCTCCTCTTCCACATTTGACTTCAGATGATGTTGATAAGGCCTTACAAAACTCTCCACGGTTAATGCATGCTAGAAACACAGGTAATACTGGCACTGCTCCCATTGCTACAGGTCATCTTTTAAAAGCACAGAATTCCTTTTTATGGGTCGCTTGCTAAAAATGGAAATGGTAAATCAGGAGGGAGACAAGTATATCCTCTCCTTGAGATGTGTGTGTGAGTTTATGAACAGACACACAGGAAAAATGTGCAGGGCCAGATGGTGCAAAAATGGTCTCCTTACTGGTATTTTCCTGTGTTCTACAAGAGAAAGGGGCTCCTGAGCCAAGATAAGTTGCAGGCTTGGAGCCTTTGTTTCTGAGGACTTTTTTCTTTCTCATTCTATCTCATTGTACTGTCAGACCTACTCCATGAATCCCTACAAGGTTTGTGGAGCTCAAAAGTGCTTTCGCGCTTGCTGAAGTGTTGTGGGCTCTGTTGAATGGTGGCTGTCTTCCCTCCCATGCAGTATATTGTATAACTCAGTAAAACTTCTATTTAGGCAGTTAGCTCATCTCCTTTGTCAGCTATATGGGACTTGAGCTGTAAACTCCACTAAGTTAGTTGTAATCTCTACTAAGTCTGAACTGAATATTCACCTTTCTGTTAATTTAGCCCAGGAGAGTATTGAGTGTAGGTAAGAGAATGATACAATACATGCCTCTAAAGCACCTTTCTTTCAGAATATGACTGAAAATATTTATGAAAATAATTCAGAATACATTTGATCTTACTCTCACAGTTGTGCTACAGAAGACGGCATGAAATTGCATGCATAGTATGGTATTTATACTAATTAAAGATGTTTGGAATATTTCATGATCATGCCTGAGGGTATTAGCTACCAACAGTGACCAGAAATAACAAATCTTTGTTAGAAATGAAAAAGATAATCCAAAGGATAATTAAAAAAAAAAAAAAAAGAGTGCAAAAACCCCAACAAAACCCAAACAAAAATGCAGAACAACAACAACAAAAACTCAGACTGTGATGCCTCTTTCATATTTCATTTAGTTTTTCACTGTGGTAAATAGCAGTGAGTATCCCAGCAAAATTAGCTGTATTAGAAGACCCCTCCCTGAGATCATATGTTTGCCACTTGACACGAAGTTCTGCTGCAAGTTGTAGGCCTGCTGCAAACCCCACCAAAAAACAACAGGGTTTTTTTTTCCACTGAATTTGATGGTGTTTGAAATAAGATTTAAGCTCTTTTTAAAAATAGATGGACTTGATGGTCTTTTCCATATCTGGCTTTCCAGATTCTAATTTGCCAAGCAGTTTCGATATACAATTATCCAAGTGTTGCTCAGCAGTTCTATGTCTTATCTTTTTCTATATTTGTGCACTGACGATGATAATTTGAAATTCATTTCAACAAAATGAGATTATCTGCATTTCTGTTGGAAGTTTTCATTGGGAATGTGAATAATATGATGCTGCTCATCAGCATAAGGAAAATTAATTGTTCCTTTGGCATAAGATCTTTGGAGTGGGGTTTTCAAAGGAGCCAAAAAGAGTTAAGAAAAAGTTCATGAACTCAGCAGTAACTGCACAAATCCATATGACCCTTTTCGTGTTTAGAGATGATCATTAGAAGTCTGCTGATGTAGTGAGAGCAGTTTCAGTGTGTGAGATGAGATGCCATTTTCTATATCAACCTCAATATTTTTATTTTTTTTCACTTTGTGAAGAGAATGGGATTTCTGAGGGTCTGACCCAAAGCCCACCAAAGTCTTTGAGAAGATTCCCACAGAAACAAATAGGCTTTGGCCCAGACCTGCAGTCTCTGTTGAAAATATGAAGCTATTTGGGAAGTGCATGAACTAATGAAAAGAAGGCAAAGAAGTTTTATTTCAGAAAATACAAATCCACTTGCCCAGGTGGAGGTGATTGTGATGAAGGTAGAAGGGATTTCCTGAACTTGATTGTCTCCTCCCTTAACATGGATTTTGCAGACTTTTACACAGTGTTTGGAATGGATTTATACAGGTGCAAAAGCTGTCAGAATTAACTTTTGTATATAATAGTCCTAAGATAAAAATTAGTCATTCATAGTCTTCATTCAGATACACTACAAGAGGGAAAATAATAGTCACCTTAGGGGTTGTGAACATGAATCTTTAGATGCTATGTTATCTTCTTTCTCTTTAGGAGGTGCCACTTTTATTTTTCCAAATACATCAGTTTATCCAGAAGCAGCACAGAGAATTACAACCAGGCCAGGTATGAACAATGACTACCTTTTATATGCTGTGATCTTGCTCATTTCATCCCTTGAAGTATCTCATTCTTTTCTCATTCAACTCTCTTTTCAGAAATATTAGACTGTATTTTGAATGCACACACATATACCTATATTGTATATATGTGTTGATGTATCATTGTGTAGAGTGATATAATTAAATAGAGCTATTTAATAAATCTGTTTCTTCTAAGTAGTTTTACTGTTTAGTTTCTAGGAAAACAAACTCTTCTGCTACATTTATTTGTCTATAATAGTGAATAAAAAGGAAACCACTGATCCAGTGCACACATTTGGTATTTGGTTTTCATAAGGCATTTACCAAAGTGCCCCAGCAACTATTTACAATAAAAGTTAAATCAGCATATCATAAGAAAAAGATTAAGAACTGGCTAATTAACCCATTACCAAGATTTAAAAATGGACATCTTAAGTCATGGGTGCTTTAGCATTGTCTGCCAAGATTTGTAGTTATTAATAATTGGAGAAAAGGACACAATATATTTGGTATAATGCATAGAGATGTCATGTGATTTTTTCATTACTTAGAACCAGAAGTTCCTCTGAAGGATTTCTGTGCAGGTACCCAGAAGCTTTAATAAGGAAAGGAGCTGACGGTATGTTAACAGCTGAAAATACAAGCTGATAAAAAGACACAAGTTACTTGCCTATCTTACTGATTTCAAATTAACCATCTTCACTTAAGAAAGAAGAACTTAACATGGGCGTCTTTCTTTGTGGCACAATGAAAGCCATTGCTATAGTTGATTGACGAAGTATAAAAACATGTAAACAGATGAAGAAACACAGTGGAAGATCATGTGAGAAATCTGACTGTACCATTAAACAAATCATCAGTGTGGCCTTGTACAGAAAACTGTGTGAATTATTCCTTGTCAAAAAAGCCATTTGCAGAATTAGGAGGTGCTTAGAGCAAGCCATGAAAATACGGAAAATCTTTTGAGCATATTGAAAGATACAATAGGTTTAGAATTGTTCAAGTCAGGGCCTGGGGATGAGGAAACAGGATATAATTATCAAAATAAAGTGTGTCACAGAATAGCTGCTTAGTCTCAGTATTAGAAGTAAGGATATTCAAAAAGAAGTTAGATATTTTCATGAAACATTAAGGCAGTTTTCTCTGAAGTAAAAATTTCTAAACCACATATCAGACATGGTAAATTCCTTAATTTTGTTATTTTTATCTAAATCACATTTACAGTGACACTTACAAAACTAAGTGTTTTATGTCAACATCTTCCTGTGTTTACACAATTACTTGTAAGAGTTGCAGTTTGGATGTTGGGGGTCTCTATTCTTCTGTGTAAAAGGGTATACCCTAGCTAAACTTTTCTTACAGCAAACTATCGTGTGATTTTGAAAGTATTATTTTATCTTTTACAATTGAAAGTTGACAAGCATCTCTAAGCTCATAATTTTAATTCTTAAAGAAATAAGATCTTTTTTGCAGAATTTCAGTTTTTTCTCAAGAAACTGTTTTTGTTGGCTTATTTGGTGGCTTTCCTTTTAGTTAAATGTCATATTTCAACCAGACTGCAGGGCAGCTTTTCCATTATGAAGTTCCCTTCATGTGAAAGCAATGGCAGACCCCAGGGACAATCACTTGATGACATGAAAAAGATCAAAAATGAGGGAATGCATAATGTTAAATGGGAATTAGCCAAATCCTGGTAAGCAATTCTGGAGAAAGTATTTAAGCATTGTCATTGTTAAGGCACTACAATATAAAATAGGAAATGAGCAGGGCTCATAATCAACTACAATGACAAAGGCATATTTCTTCAGTCACCTTTACAACAGAACATGAGGTTTCAGCAAGCTGTAAGTAATACAATGAAGCTATCTGGAGCTCAGGAAGACCTAATATGGGTTTGTCTACATGTCTCATCAAACAGGAGCATTCCCATCAAAGATCTGTCCAAGATAAGGACATGTTGTACTAATTTCTCATGAATTATAACAGATCTGCTTATCTAGGATAGCAACATGTTTATCAAGACGCAATACTGAACTAAGAATGAAGTTGGAATTTGGTGCTATTTCAAGAAAGGCTGATAGCTGGATTTTTCTTTCAGTGAAGAAGGTGTAGCCAGAAAACCAGATGCGTTGAGTTGAAAGGCAAAAGTTTTCTCACAGTCCTAAATTTGTACCAAATACATTTCAAGACTGCAAGTGCCACCAAGGACAAGCACACGGCATCACACAGCCTTCTCTGTGTACAGGTCTCTGATAATTTGGAGACCTACAAAAAGAGAGGAAGAGCAATGCAGAGCAGAGCAAAGGAGACTTTTGGGGCGGGGGCGGAGGAAATAGGTTCCTTATGTCACCAGAATCTCCCTGGCAAGGCTGTCATGGAGGCAGAGTACTGGCCAGGCATGGCAGAATGGGACAAGACACATGCAAGTATCCCACAGCCGAGCCCTGTACCCCTCCGTACAGGAAGAACTCAGAACCCCCTGGAAACATGACCAGAGTCAGTCTGAATTTTGTTTTGTTTTTTTTGACAGAAGATAAATTCCTCATGACCATGAGTTATCTCTAACTGCAACAGTTAATAACAGCGCCGATCTCAACCTGGTCAGGACAGCTGCATGTTACGGTTACCTGCACACCAGTATTCTGCTCAGAGACGGGCACTTGTACAACTCACTTTATTTTTGACAAGTTTCTGAAGGACAAGATTGTGGTGTAGTTCTCAAGAAATCAGGGATAAAAGATCACAAGTTACTCAAATGCAATGCAAAGATAAATAGCATATCTCAGCAAAACGAAAGTTTTCAAAGTGTAAGACTTCATGAGACAACAGCGTTGGTAGTGCCAGTCTGCTCCACAAGCCAAACAGACTGAATAAATTAAAGGCAATTTGGTTGTGAATTTCACATTACACTTTATTTCCACTGATATTTTTGCTCATAGCACTTGAGAATGGGCAGAGATACATCTGTTTTCACAGAGCCAGTCTGTGACTCTTTCTTTGCTTCTTAATTTCCAGACATCATTTCTAAAATAAAGCACAAGCATTGTTAAAAATAAAGTAATCCATAACAAGTTAGTACCAGGTGGGTACTGCTGCCTTCCTGAGATCCTGGGCAGTCTACAGAAGTCTCTGATTTTGGCAGCAATTTTAGGTAATGTATTAAAGCCAGCCATAGAAAAACACAGGCAATTGCAGAAGATTTGAAAGGGTAAAACAAACATTTGAATTCATTACATATACTTTATGAAGAAAGCTTTTGCTTTAGTTTATTCATTTTTATGTGCTAAAGCACTGAAATGAAATAGAAGTAACGAGCAGATGAAAGAAAAGGCAAACAAAAATTTAGATACATAAAGCTGAGGAGCTTGACCCAAGAAGCAGAAAGGAATATTTAAATGGATGAAGCAGGGAAAAAGCTGTCCACTTTTTCGAAGAATTATATGTATGCATATACATGTTTAACATTTAAGCATGTTTAAGATTCAAGATGGTTTCATATGTTTCTAAAACTAAAATCTATCTTAAAATACTGTTACATGCTGATATTGGGAGGAAATGGTACACAGTTTATGCTTAATCTGAGCTCTGACCTCTTGGGGGACTTTTCCTTGCAAGACTCTAGCATAAGTTGTCCATGATGTACAGAGCGTGTCATTCGTTGGTGCTCCAGGCTGAGGAAGGGGACCAAAGGGAGAGCTCTGAGCCTTTGGAAATTATGGACTCTATGAGTATTTTTACCAGCTATTTCAGTTCAGTTCAGACATCTAACAAGAATGGGCTTCTCTAAAGAGCAATGCAGCGGACAATTGGATGCTGTTATTTTTAGAGACAATAAAGACAATAAAGGTTTTTAACAAGGAATATCCTTATTTCAGTATCTTTTCAATCCTGTGAGTCCTCTAGAAATGTGCGCCTCATGGACTTAAAAACTTTATTCCATATCTGCATTAACCAGTGCATCTTTCCTTTGCAGACTTGCCTTATGAGCAAGCTCATGGGCAGCACCCTGGGGCACCAGAGTGTCTGGCTCCTGCATCCTGACCTCATCCTTGCACAGCACTACTGGGGCTGACCAAGGGAGCAGGCACTGTCCATCCTTCTGGGCACGGGTACACAGCTCCAGGAGGCTGGAGGGCAGAAGGAGACAGGGACCAGCTGGACTGAGGGCACCCAGGGACCCCCCTACTTGGGCAAGGAGTCACTGACACATTCACCTTGTTCTGGCAACAGGGTGACATAAGAACGACCAAAGGGAGCTTCAGGCTGATACGTAACACATCAAATCCCATGTGCTGGGCACTGTTTGGGAGCACCTGGTCCCCCACTTTGCCCCAGGGGCTACCTCTGCCTGGAACTGCATCCTGCATTTTCAGCTGTTTCTTCAATTTCTCAAGATAACTTTTACTCAATCCCCTGATTGAAGCCCTCTCCAGCAAGGTCCCCTCTGCAGAGCTAAAAAGCGGAGTGCCAGTTCCACCATCTGGGCTGCCACCAACTCTTCTGGGGACACCAGGACCCCTCTGGACACTCACGATGCTTCAGCAGCATCCCATGGCCAACAGCTCTTGCCATGGTGCTGCAAAACGCCAGCTGGGGGGAAGCAGAAAGTAGCAACCTACGGGTTAAGCATGCAAATGCATGGGAACAAATTCATCACATTTGAAGCTCAAAATAAGTGTGTGCCACCTTTAAAAGGAAAGTAGCTCTAAAAGAAGAAAGCTCACAGTGTGAGCTCATCTCTCATGGCAGAGTGACACGGGAGATCACCTCCAAGGTATGCCAGGGCAAAGCATCCTCCTTATTGCTGCATGTTCATAACCAGAAGATGCAACGCCTGATCTCCATTGGATGCTGAAGGGCACGGTGGACCACAGGCAGCACTGACTGCAGGGCCAGTGGAGTAATTTGTGTTATTATCAGCCTTGCTACAGCCTGAGGACAGGATCCTCTTCCCTCCTGCTCATCAGCACAGCCCAGCCAAGCAGTGCTCAAGGGCTCAACAGCAGGTTGCCATTGACAGAGGCTGGTGGAGGGACTTGATGGCAACCATGTGCTCCTCTGAGACCTGTCTACCACAAACATCGCACCCAGGGCAGCCCCACTGTCACCAGCCACACACGAGGTGGGAAGGAGACGTTACCCATGGACAGGAGCGAGTGATGGGAGCGGTCGGAAGGCAAAGGTGATATCTGCTCCCGAGAGCCAGAAGGAGCAGAAAGCAGGAAAGGCACAACTTGCTAATGGGTAACAGGATCAATGAGTGGCTTTACACAGAGGAGGAGCAGGAAGCGTGGCAGGTCACCTGCAGGGCTGACAGGTCATCAAGTTGAGTACATCATTGAGTGAGATGGAGCTCTGCAGAGAAATCAATGACCTACTTGCTGGGGAGCAGCTGGGGAAGAGGTTTTCACGCTACAGCGCATTTTCAGACAGGATAAAGCTGCTGGTAATGGAAGTACCAGTGAAAAAAGGGCTCTTAGAGGAAATCATTGGAAGGGGGAGGGCTGCAGGATCAGCTGCACTCAGTCAGAAGCTGAAGATGAGCTCAAATACCAGGACAGCACGTAAGCAGCCACTGGCACCAGCCAGCGGCACCCGCGGAAGGGGAAACCCCAAACCTCCACAGCAGCGGTGAAAAAGGGGAGAGCACGGCTCGTGTCGCCATGGCACTGACCAGCACCAGAGACACGGGTGCTCGGAGACTTTATTATTAAGGCCATCGCAAGCACAGGGCCAGGCTACAGAGAAGGGAAGACAAGTCACATAACTGCTGTGAGCAGCACCGCGGGACACCTCCGGCGAGCCTCACACCCCGGCCCCGGCCCCGGCCCCGACCCCGACCCCGACCCTGGTCGCAGACGGGGCTCCGGACGCGTTGTCCCGCTCCGTGTGAGTTGCTGAGGCGCGGTGGGAGCCGTGCGGGGCGCGGGTCGGAGCGTCCCAGTGCCGGTGCTGGCGGAGCGAGGCTCCGCTGCTGCCCCGTGCTGCCCGCCCCGGTGCTCGCGGTTCACTGCCTGCACGGTGTGCGCTCTCCTTCCTCCTCCCCGGGAGAGCCGCTGCCTGCACCGGGGAAGGCCTCGTCGCAGCGCTCCCGTGTGGTGCCTGTTCCGAGCAGTGGGTTCATCCGAGCGGGTAGCGCTCGCCGGGAGTACCGAGAGCTGTTTCTCGGTGTTAATGCAAACACCCCCCGCCATGCGCCCGGGGCTGGAGGCTTCGGCTCGTTCCCTGCGGTGAACGAGGCCGCCGGGTGGGGGAGCTGCTGGAGCCGGGTTGTGCGCCGGTGCCTCGGGGCAGCGGCTTCGTTAGCGATTGAGAGGCGTCCGAGTGGCTTTGGGAATTGCTTAACGGCTGCGGTAACGAAATAGGAGCCAAGGCAGGAGCAGGGCATGGGCTGGAGGAGGCTCCGAGCCAGGGGCCGGGAAACAGCCTCTGTCCCCTTGAGCTCCTTTGGAAACAAATGGGACTCACTCCCTTGAGCAAAATTCCTGTTGATGGGAAGACAGGGAATGATTTCCAGGATTGTCCAGACCATGTCCCTGCCCAGAGGAGGAGCTAAACCAGCTTGGATGGTCAGGGAGCAGCTTGGTTTTATCGCAGCTGCTTTACTCCTTGTACAAATCCATTGGCAGCTGGAGACCCCCTTGTCTTGGCTGTTTGTTGTGCCTGGAGAGCAGTGAGTGGCTCAGAAGGGCACGCTCTGCTCTTTAAAAGCAGGCTGAGATCTGTTCCTGACCCTCTGCATCCAGACAAGCTGTAGATCCTAGGAGCCACATCCAATACAGGATCTAAGAACTGGGATCCTGTCCTTGACCCTCTACATTTGGATGAGCTGTAGATCCTAGGAACCACATCCAGTACAGGATCTAAGAACTGGGATCATGTCCTTGACCCTCTACATTTGGATGAGCTGTAGATCCTAGAACTACATCCAATACAGGATCCAACTGGAGGATCTAAGAACTGGGATCCTGTCCTTGACCCTGTACATCCGGACAAGCTGTAGATCCTAGGAACCACATCCAATACAGGATCTAAGAACTGGGATCCTGTCCTTGACCTTCTACATCCGGACAAGCCGCTGCCTGTTTCCAGCAGTCTCCTTCTGCTTCATTTTCTCCTCCCTCCTTTAATCCCTCTCCCTCGGTGCCTTGCGATCGCTCCACTGGAAATGCCAAGCGCGGTTCGAGACAGGTACGTGGCGTTCAGCTGGAAGCCAAGCACGTCACTTGATAAGAATGTGTTTGGGGAAGTGCCAGTGCCCGGCTCCCAGTGCTGCCGTGCTCCCTGTGCCAGCCGGACCCTTCCATGTCCGTGAGGTCCTGCCTGCAGCCAAACCCCTTCCCCTGTCTTATTTATGGTGCTTGTCAGCAAACCCCATACACGTGGAAGGCGGAGAGGATGCGGGGTTGAGGTTGGAGGGGGAACGTGACCCTTGGCTGTTTAAAACCACCCTTCCCCAGTGCAGTTGGAGCCCAAGGCGCTTGTTCAGCATCCCCTGGAGAAGGGAGTGGAGCAAATAACCCCATGCTTCCCATGTAACGTCGGGTTTGGGGGAGGAAAGGCCAAAGGAAGAGGCGTTGTGCCTGCGTCCCCGTTCAGCTTCTGGACCGGGTTGTTTTTTGGGAGGAATTACTTAGTTTAAATGAGTTTTAAGTAGTTGGTGTGGGCTCTATTGGTTATCCAGCTTAAACAGTCGGAGGTTAAGGACGGGTTTCCTCAGGCTCCATCCCTCGGGAGCCGTCGCTGGGGCTCTTTGGACCGCAGCCGGCCCAGCCTCAAGGCCCGGCCCCGACGCGCTTCAGGTCGGACATCGGAGCAGCCCCTTACCCGCCGCGCCCCCCCCCCCCATCGCTGGCCCCGCGGG
>JAVHNF010097989.1:0-16113 GCA_034783455.1 Micropsitta finschii | reverse complement strand
CCCCTCCTCCCTGGCAGAGCATGAGGCTCACAAAGTCCTTGGTCAGTCTAAACATTCTGACCAGTAACTGTAAACATTGGTGTTATCAGTGCTGTTCCCAGGCCAAAAGTCAAAATCACGGCACTGCACCAGCCACCAAGAAGAAGAAAAAACGACTGCTACTGCTGAACCCGGGACACTCTCCTGCAAGGACATGCATCATGCTCTGCATCACCTGGTAGTACTGGTGCTGCTGCTGCTGCTGGTGCTGTTGGTGGTGCTTCTGCTTCAGCTTTTTCCATCAGCTCTAAGATTAGACATAATCACTGTTCAACTTCACAATGAAAATAGGCCACATGTAGCACAAGGACAGTCTTACTTCTTGAATATGCAAATCCTGAAACTTGTTGCATGAACAGGTTGCTAACACTTGTGATTGAGCTGCATATCAACAGTTTTTGTTACACAAAAGCTATTCCCTATCTTGCCTGCAAGTACCAAAAATTTCTTTGAAGTTCCCACATGTTCTTCTTCAGAAGATAAAAGAATTATACCTGTAAGCACTAGGCTCAGAGCCTTTCAGTCATTCACCTTGGCATCTATCAATATCAGTTCATTTTGATCATCGTTCATGAACATGGATAATGCACAAACCCATGTGTTCAATGACCGATCTGCTTCTCCAGTGATATGTTATCTATGTTGCTCTTACTCAGAGTATTAGCTACTTCAGTCCCAAAACAAGCTGACAGTTATGCTGAATAGTTTAGCAGATTCTTTCCAATTCAGTTTTCTCGAAATGCTATTACACAATAATTTGCCCAGAAGGTTCCCTCTTACAAGGGGATCTATTTCCCACCTAAGAAGGCATGCCTAGGCCTGGAGAGCCGGCTGGTGTGAGTTACTAGCTACAGTATCCTACTGAGAACACGTCATACTTGAAGTTCATAGACCTCAGCACGTTAACTGCAATATACTGGTGGCTGAATGCAAATGACTGGTCACTAAGGCTCAGGCTGGGTAAGGCCAAATTAATGACAGCAGGTTGTTTAGCCTCTGAATTTCAAAGCTGACGTTGGCTCAGAAAGAACATGACACAAGGGACACTAATAACAGTGTTTTGCAGCTTGGCTTTTTTTCCTTAAACAAGATCTAAACAGCCTGGTCACAATTATTTTAGGCAACTGAAAATACCAAAACCTTTTTATATTTGAAGCCCCCAAACAATTTCATGAACAGGGCCAAATTTGCTGTGACACTTCAGGTAATGACACTCTGCCCCTCTAAACTGCTGCAGTTTCAGCACAATGCAGAATTTTTCACTCAAACATGGTTGTGCAGCTATTGGAAAGTTCTTGCGTATTAACTAGCACTGTGATGGATCCGAACCTAAAATGTGGGCAAGTCCCCTGTAAGTCTGTTGCTCAGTCAGGGTCCTAAATCTCTTTGGGACTCTGCAGCTGAAAAATACAAAAATCAGTGTCTTGCATTTTCACATGCATACAAAACATTATGCTGTTCTGTAAATTTATCACACTGATCTCAAGTTAACTGCACATGCAGGCTTAGTCAGGAAAGCTTAATGAGACAGACACAGACAAGAGCTATACACGGAACTTAACCACTAAGCCGAGATGTAGAATACAAATCTGGGTAAGTTACAAAAATACATTTGCCATCAGCATCTCAAATACTTACGATTCTTAATCACAAGTCCTGGAAATGGTCTGTAAAAAAAGGGAAAATAATGAAAAAAAAATATTACTAATTCTAAAATACACTGCATGGGGTCTCCCTGCCAAAGTACCCTCACCTTCTGTAACAGAGGTCATGCTAAAAATGAACAGGAAGTCAAACCAGAGAAAACTGTCTCAGCAGCTCTTGGGCACTGTGGTTTGTTCACTAGCATGTACTCAATCAAACAAAAGGTATCAAGCAAGAGTCCTTTCAGTTGGAATGCTTCATGATCAAGGGTGGAGAATTCAGACCCCTTAGTAAAATACACTGAAGAAATATCAATCTCTTTACACAAAACCTGAAACTTTTAGACTCCTGCGAAGCAGTCTGTGATTTGAGAAGTTACATAAACTGATGTTTCGTTTCAATTCCTGAACTCTTTCTTAGCATGATTCCAAAGTTTCATCTATTCTGCTTCATGCATACAAATATACTTCATATATATATATATATGTGTGTATATGTGTCTATGGAAATATACACAGACAAAATTAATCTATCATATAATTGGGTAATACCGTATTTTTAAATATTGTAGAAAAATCCATTCGGTAGGGAGAAAACATTTATCAAAGGGCTTATTTTAACTCAGGATTCTTATCAGAAATATTTTAAAAATAATAATGGTAATACTACTACAAACATACTATTTACTGTTAAGAGCCAACAAGCTCTGGACTTGTCTCAAAACTTGATCTGATAAATGGGAGAGCAAGGCCCACAGCACTTTAGGACTCCTATAATATATATAATATGAATAGATTTCAACTCAAAAGACAGTTTGCTGTAATAGGAGTATTAATAACATGCCCTTTGTGATACTAAATTGGACGTGTCCTCCAAAGAGTTACCAGCTTCATTCATGGGCTTCATTTGACCTGATACAACTTCTATTCTTTCAAATCTCAATTTATTCAAGCTAGACTGAATAGATTTACTTAACTGGGTGGTTCTTGCAACATATGAACAATCTCGTCGATATCAATTACATACCTAACGACAATAAATTTGATAAGCTCTGCGGATTCCAAAATCTTCCTCATGGAGCTGATTTCCAGGTAACTGGGAGCTCTAAATGCCACGCCAGGAGGCAGCCCTTCCACCACCACACAGCCAGGGTTGGTGCTGATTTTTCTGTATGGGACTTTCACAGGAATATTCATACCAATGGCTTCACCTACATGAGAAAGTCATTTTTATTTTCAAGTCTATGTATTTATAATTAAATTGAGGTAAAAATCCTCAATTAAGAAACTGAATGCAAACCCAAGCCTTCTATCAGATCAGAAACTGAAAATTCACATGACAGTGAATCACTTGAATTACACTCATGAACGTTACCATGAGAGTGTTAGCTACAGCCCAACTCTGACAGCTCACCATAGAGAGAACCCAGATTCTTCTTTTACTAAAAAAAAAAGGTATAGAACAGGATATGCAAAGCAATAGCTACATGAAGGAAAACAAAGCGTTTCTTTCCACAAAAAGCAATTTAACAGAGTGAAGGAATTTCAGCTGAAGAAGTCCAGGTCATTATTCATCTACAACGCAAATACAAAAACTATACACAGCAAAACGATTATGTTGCATATTTAAAATTACTCCAAGTATTAAGAGGTCAGGATGATGAAGCACTAAGATGACTCACGGATTGCCAGCAAAATAGCATTTCACCCATGTTTACACAGAAACAAGCAGGAAAAGGAGGGGAGGAACAGAAAGAAATCCATACTCTTAGGATTGCTTGTTTACACCACCAAACAACCTACGTCACTTATAAAAGGTTCTTTTTGAAGTCAAAGCAAAACATTCAGACACAGTTCTCAAATTTGTTAATTTTAATGATCAGCTATTTCATCCAATGTGATGATTCAGTAACTTCAACATAAGAAACATTCATTGCATTTACACCTACGTAAAAATGGGAAGTAAGAAGCAATTACCAAATTTCCGGGTAAAAAGATCACTGACTTGCTCTCTCAATTTTTTGACCTTTTCCACTTTTGACAGTCGCTCATTTTCATCATCTGGAAGAAATTGTTAGAATAGCATCAGAATTAAGCAGATTTTATTTTCCCCTGAAGCTTGTGTACCATTGCATGTTTGCTCAAAGCAGATTTACCCAAGTGCTTCAAAACAGGCACTGACTTTTTCCATAGTTTTAGCAGTAATACAGAATTGTAGAAATACACAAAAATAGGTGGTGGATAAGAAATCACAGAATCCCAGACTGGTTTGGGTTGGAAGGGACCTTAAAATTTATCCAGTTCCAAACCCCACTGCCACGGGCAGGGACAGCTTCCATTAATACCAGGTTGCTCCAAGCCCCATCCAATCTGGCCTTAAACGCTGCTGGGGATGAATGTAGATTTGCTGTCTAGAGATGATTTTGTAAACTTAATCTATACCTACAAATTACATTTTATTTTCTTAGAATATATATAATGGTGGGGAAAGTTAAAGCAAAGTGACTATTCAGTAGATGGTCACAACACGCAATGTTTCTCACCATCTTTAATGAATGTGATATATGCCTGAGAAAGCAGCAGTGTTAAGACAAAGCAGTTGAGTCTGGATGGTTACTCAGTTCAGTCTGAGTAGATCTCTTGAAGTTGCCAAGAAAACTGCAAGTCCATATTTAATTTACCCCGTATTAAAAAAAAAAAAAAAAAAAAAAAAAAAAAGGGAAAAATGTGGATACTTCTTAACTAGGGGCTGGACCAAGAATATTCTAGAGATGTTTCAGTAAAAAGAGAATGCTAAATTCAAGTCAACACTGTTGACTGTGTTTGTATTTCAGTGAACCAGCTCGACTGTAGGAAAACTCCATCAGACTAAACAAATGTTATGAAGGATAAAAGCACAAAGTATGATGTGAGATCTGTCAGTATACACACCTGGTATAGTTACTTGAATGATGTTAAGATCTTCAATACCTGCAGCTGTGTTCACCACTGTGTTTGCTGGGGTTCTTGCTGTATTGGGTGTATTAGATGAATTATTTTTTCCTAAAAGTAAGGGAGTTAATATAAAAAAACATTTGTAGAGAGCCCAAAATCTTGAATGTCACATGTAAAAAAATATTGCAAAGTGACAGATGTTTGCAAAGTTTTCAAAGTGGACCCAGTTCTGTTTTCCAAATGGGAGCAGCTTCCCATGAGACATACTTATTGAAGGTACAAACACTACTCTGCCTTTCCAACCCAGAAAGAGAAAGAACTTGATTAAAGATAATGTTAATCTTTAGCTATCTGGTTTTCTAAAAAGACTGTTAAGGAAAAGAAAAGTATGTGGAGCATATATTTTGGCATTCTTATTAACAGAAAAATCACAGCACTTGCAGTTAATTCAGTAACACCTACTGACCCATGTGTTCACTGCACGCATTCACAAGAGAAATCCCTTACAGTTATGTTTGTGAGCCCCAATGTCCAATGGCACAAACTAGCATCGCTCAAGTAACTCAGCAGTTTTGACAACCCATAAGAACAGATAACAACATGACTGAAAACTTTTAACCCATGACCTGCCTGACACAATTTCCTACTCGCTATCTGCATGCCTATCTGTGGAGCACTTGTCATTTAGATGACCTACATAGTAGAAGCAAATAATTTCTCTCTAGACCTGAATTACTTCTGTGGATCACACATTACTTGTTACATTTTCAAAACAGGGAGTAAAGAATATATTAGAAGCATGATTATTGTAAGTAACTTCAAAAAATATAATACTCTCTTGCTAAAGCTGCATTTAAACTGTAACTGGTGCTTTGCCCACCTTAAAACCAAAACAAACAAAATAAACCAACCCACAATGTAGAATGAATCTTTCAGAAATTAGTTAACACCATGCAGCTCTCCTGATTCGTAGCTAATCCTTGAAAAAGACAGTTATCTAGAACATTAAGCAGTTGCAGAACTCACTTTGGGGGCTTCTAGCAGAACTTTCCTTAACAGCTGCCTCAAGCATCTCAGGCCTGTAAACAGATTGAACATTTCATGTAGAAGAATACAATGACATTCATCAGCATTAAAGAAGATGCAACTTTCCAATAGCAACTGATTAAAGACAGGAACTAAGGGATATCCTCTCAGCCAAACAGCCAAGAATGCAATGGCTGAGAGGCTCCACAACTTCTCTTGCCACTGTTTCTACACTGGCACATCTAAGCCTATTCTAGACAAGAAAAGTAAATTCTTACAACCCCGAATATATGAATCTCTACCTCTCAGCTCATAAAAACTGCCAGCAAGTTTTATGAGTAATCCCTAACTGCTCCACACAGCAGGAACTAAACCAGTGACATGATAACTGAAATGGAAGAGCAAGGAATCCAGCCTTACTCTTCCTTCCCAAAACAGGTTGTGAGTGACTTTCAGAACAAAGAACTTACTGTATCTTGCTCCACCTCTACAAGAGCTTTCCGACCATTTCCTCATTTACTGAAAATATCCCAGTGTGTATTTTATGGAGTAATTTAGCAACTTAGCAACCCAATTTCTTTTTTTGGTCTACATTTCAATTCTCATAGAATAGATTACCAAAGACATACGGGAGTCTTACTTTTTAATAATGAATTTTATCTTAGATTTGTTTCTCAGGATCTTTTCTAGTCTTGGAATTCCAAAAGTAGAAGGTCGGCGGAATGGCACCCCCTCGGGTAGTCCTTCCACACAGAAAATCTCCGGAGAGGATTCGAACAACTCAAATGGCACCTTCACTGGTTCAGTCAGCCCCAAAGCTTCACCTGAAATACAACAGAGCAATAAGTGACCAGTGAGATAACTGATGTGTATATAAAAAGAAAAACCTCAGGTAGAAACAGTATGTAATAGCTGGCACATACATGACAGATAATGCGAAACTGTCACACGTTGCCTTTTTTGGTGACAGCTATGAGTAGGCAGAAATAAAATTAATAGTCTTAAACATAACTCATTCTGTTGCAGTAAATCTGATCAGAATTTGCAAATGAAAACAAATTATTTGCACTCAGCTCATGCCACTGGTTTGGTCTGTATACAAGACTGCCATCTGTACTCCACTTTAAGGGCAACGCATTCTGTCTCTATCTCCGTTAGAGAATAGCTCAAAGGCTGTTTGAGATCAGTGCTCTTGTGCTAAAAACCCCAACTCAAAAGAATAATGAGAAGTCAATGCTTTCAAAAGTGATTAGCTTTCAAACTGTGCACTAGAAGCAGCGCTGGGATATGCTGGAGCATGTCTCTCCAGATACCATCCACAACATTTCGAGTCATGCTGAGGCTGAAGTCATACAAAGTCCCGACTCATAAGCAGAATGAAGAAAGCTTAAAAAGATGTTCCAGGATGTGGATTCACAATGTCTCTGGATCATTAAAGAAATAGTAATCCAACTACTACAATTTCTCCATTTCCAAACCCAAATAAAGTAAGCAGTGGAAATGTGACGCAGAACTGCAAGCAAGCTACACTAGAATGAACATAGGTAAGAAATTGCCTACAGTATGCAAGGGCTGCAGGACCTTTGGAATATACATGTGAACATCTCTCTCATACATCTAACTGCCTGTTCATAAGAAAGACATCTCAGTAAAAAGGAATCAATAAACTTACCACATTTTTCATTAAAAAGATTTTCAACTTTCTCCTTTAGATCAGTAATTTTGGCATTCCACGCCTCTGCCAGGAAGAAATTGGAAGAATTAAATCAACACACACAGAGTGCATCAGTCCTTGACGAGCATTTTAACAAATGTTTAATAAATTTTTATGCTTGATAACCTATTTACTATTACAGTAAAATGTGCAAAGTGGCTTTCATTCTGCAAATAGCACTGAAACATTCTGCTGCAGTCTACACCTGTATCCATATCAATCCTCATTTCCCTGAAGCTTTGAAAGGTACTGCTACTAGATAAAGCAAAGATGATAAAAAATTGAAATTAATCCAAAGGTGATCCAAATTTACAGTATCAGGCAGCATAAAGTTTATTCATCTGAACCAGCACCCAAAATAGTGGCAGAAAGTTCTTCACATGCTCAGTGATACAGCCCAGAAACATGCCTCTCTCTTGAGAGCCACAAACTCTAGCATAGTTTCACTCTCAGTGGGTAAGATGAAGTGTCCATCTAGCTAGACATTTTGTTTCTGACAGAAATCAGCAGCAGTTCCTAAACCAGTTTACTTGTGGCTGCAATAAGTGGTCTGTAGCTGGTCTACAAAATGAGAAACTCAGCTGAAAGTTCAAATAGTTGCAGACTTCTTGTTTTTTTAAAAGCCTATTTCTAACAATAACAAGCAAGTCTAAGAAAAGTGTGCATAACTCTGAATACGAATATTGCCCATGCCAAAAGGAGGAGTCGCACCAAATCAGTGCCTTACATTCATTTTAAACTCCTACTCAGTAGAAATAAAGAATTCCTTTGATTCGTGCTTTATGATCATAGGGCTAAAAAAAGCATGCACACAAATACAATAAATCAAATACAACAAACTTCCATATAAACACAACTATATGACTTCTAGTCCTGTCTGGCTTTTCCTATACTGATTTTCCAGAACTGGAGAGGCCTATAATGGTGATTGTGAAAATCAGTTTATTAAGTTCATGCACAACATCAGATCCCAGCTGGGTTTATGTGCTCTGGTGGTGCTGTTCACCAGAAAAATCCTTCAAGGATCTGCAGCACTGAAATAACAGAGCAGAAGCAGAAAGGGACTGATTCTGAACCTACATTAATAAGAGCTAATGGTCTAGCACTGTATTTGTACAGCATCCAGGATTTCTTTGATGCAGATTATTCTACATGACAAAGACCTGAATTTACATGAGAACAAGAACTTCAGTCATTCACTAACTGTACATGAATTCAAAATCTCTCTTACAGGCAATCACCAGAAATTTCAATACCAACATTAATAGAATGCATGTGTGCTAATTCCCACAATATTTACCGAAAGAAAACTCTCTTCTTCCTGGCTTGAAAGTCATATTGGACCCATTGGTTTGAGAATTGGTTTGAACATCTGTTTGTGGTTTATTAGGACCTGTAAAAAGGTGTTACAGATACTCATGCAGAGAGCACAAGCAAGCCATCATATGAAAAGAACAACACATCAAACTTGATTACTAGAGAAAACTTCTGTATCAAGAGTAGAATAAACAACCCCTCAAAAAGTTCTTATAGGGTTGTATTAAAGCATTTGACACTACTGATGATAATGTCTGTCATTACTCTGCTTAGGACTACATCAGTCCCACATCTCTGCTTGGAATGAAAGGCCCAAGCAAACTGTCAAACTCCAACATTTTACATAACTATCATCTACACAATTATTCAAAAATGAAAAATAAAACTGTTTCTATATTAAAATGTATCTGGAGCCATGAAATAAAACTGCATTTGCCACATGAGGTTCATATGAGGTATTAATTATGGGCTTTGAAAACTGAGAGCAACAGAAAACATTAGAAGAATAGAAGAACATTAGAAGAATATTTAATGATACTTCTTCCATACCTTCATCAACAGTAACTTCAGTCTCTGGAACAGTTGAGTTGCCCACAGGACTTTGTGATCTTTCTGAACTCTTTGGACTCACTGCCGGAAATCAACATAATATAAGGTGTAATGTACAAGCCCTCTATAATGTAAATCCTGCACCAGTAATGAAAAAGCAAGTGGATTTTGCAAGCTCCAGCAGACTCAGGAATCACTTGTGCCTGTACTAAGTACAGTCTGTATTGTAAATCCTCAACAACACAGAGGCACTCAGAGCCTTAAAAACCAAGCTTAGTACTCTCAAAAAAGGCAGGTATCACACCTCAACTTTCACTCCACTAACTCAGAACAGAAGACTTCGTTGTTTCTAAGTGCAAAGGACACCTTTGGAACTTTTTATTAACAAAACTGAACTTCTGAATCTTTTATGACAACTTGAAAAAGTTTCTTTTTTATTCTTTTCTTACAAAACTTCATTGTTATTTCCTTCAGTTCACAGGTCTAAACTACTTATGGTTTAGGCCATTAATAGCAAAATGAAAGCTGTTGAAATTGGGTAAATTCCATTTTCTGTACTGGAATAATCTTAACTAAAAGAAGTAGATTAAATTTGTTTTGCATAACTTTCTCTAGTAACAGGAGGTTTAGAGGCTACTATGTTAGGTCATCTTAAATAATGCCTTTTGTTTGCAACGCCCCTGTTTTTCGAAGACCTCTCAGTCTGCTAAGGAAGAGGAAAATAAGTATTTGTGAATTGATGGCAGCAAATAATACTTAATTGTTTACCTTTAGCGTTTATTTTACTAGCCAGTCCTGGAGGCAAATAGGAGGTGACAAGCTCAGGCCTAAAAGTTGAACAGGACATGATCTAATCAATTACACATGCACAAAAAATCATATAGCCAAATGCTACAAATTTCTTGGAACTCAGTTGAGCTCCAATTTACATAACTTCAGATCTCTAAAATGAAATTCTGCTAGAAGCATGGGTGACTCTCCATCTACTATAACCACAAAAGGTTTGACAACTTTTAAGCTACATTTTATACCCTGGAATTTTCTTCTGGATTTATTTGATGAAAAAAAAAGAAACAAAGAAGAAGGGAAAAAAGCTTCCAGAAACAAGACCATTTACTTGCCAGATCCTTCCCGCATGAATTCTGCAATTTATACACCTATATAAATTTATTAAGGACAGTACATCCTTTCATGAGATAAATTATGTGCAAAATGTTCTGTTTCATAGAAACAGAATTTAGGTAACGTTTAAAGCCTAAAGCAAATCAAGTAACTTCAGAAGCAGGAGTAAAAATAACTGAATTACAAACATACTTTTTAACAACAAATTTGATTTTGCCACTCCCACAGACAATTCTTTTGAGGCGTGGAATTCCAAACCAGGTGGGACTCCGGAAGGGGATTCCTTCTGGCAAGCCTTCGACGTACAAGTACTCAGGGTTTGATTCAAATACAGGATAGGGAACTTTCACTGCCTCTGAAAGCCCCAGAGCTTGGCCTGAAAATAGATTTAACGAGAGTTTACACATTCAAATGGGTGGTATTTTATCTCAAGTGATTTTAAGAAGCTTGGCTTACAGAAGCTCTGCTACTCAGATAATAAACAAACCCAAGAGAAATTAAATTAATCAGATTTTCTATTATTTTCTGTAGAATATCTGCAAATGGGGACTTGGTTCATCTTGTTACAGGTAAAACCTAAGCCTGCAGTGCCTAATATTTTCTTCTGAGAACTTTCTTAGGCCTAGGATGTTTTTATAAAGCCATTTATGTCAGTTATAGGGAAGAGTCAGTAAAAAAATAGGCAAGAGGAGTCAAGATTTCCGTATCTGTCCTGGTACATTTCTGATGTTTAAATAAGTACAGTAAAATTTAAAACTCTTTTTACAGAAGAGTTTTAAAATGCAGCAGAATTATAAAACAGTCCTTTTAACATTTAGCTTACCAAACTTCATATTAAATATCTCTTCTACTTGCTTTCTTAGCTTTGCGATCCTGATGTTCCAATCTTCTTTCACTGAAAACAATATATACGTCAGAATATTATCAAGTTCTAGATAAAGAGATACATTCAAACACATTTCTTTTAACACAATAACTTGTAAAACTATCAACACAATCACAGTCGACAAGGCCACACAATGAAGAATGATTATTAATGACAGCTTAAACGATACACGCAATTCCTTCTACATAATGGAAAAATCTGTTTAAATGTATTTACGTATTTCAGTCATTGGCCCAAGCAGGAGAACTTGATCTTCAGAACCTTCAAACACAGGAAGAAATTATTCTAGTGGCTTTTACAAACTGGAATTAATTCATCATTGTGCATAATAACACTCTTTAGAATAGAAGATGAGGATTTAAGGAGTGCTTATCATCTTCACTCCTGTTCTGTATTGTAAATAAAAGCCAAGTACAGGACCAGTAGCCAGAGAAGAAAGCAAAGACACTAGCAGTAATAAAAAGCACTTTTTTTCCCTGACAAACAGCATCAGAGTTCATTACTTTTTCCATCATAACCCACAAATAACAATTATCTGCTCCTGAGGTAAAACCAGAGTTGTGGAAAGCACGCATGAAGGAAGCTATACAGGATTTTTTTTGTTTCCAAATCATATTTAGGACGAACAAATTACCTGACCTAGTTTATTTCTAGCTTCTAGGATTTTTCAAGGCAAGACGCATTAATATTTTTTGCAATCTGGTCTACTCATGTAATAGATTGCACAGCTGCTTAACATTTGCACATGTGTTTATATTGTTCACATGTTGTGGTCTTACCAACAAAGGAATCAGAGTGACTAACGTACCTTAAGAAATTAAAATGTTGGTCACACAGTATCTATTGAGGGCACAGGATTATGACTTTGCAACAGAATAATATTTTGATTTAAAAAAGGTCTAATATTCTTTAGCAACATGAAGTTTGCATCTGCAATAAGATCCTCAGCTGCTGCCTGGGAAAAGTGATTTTCACTGGGCTCTATCCCAAGAGATCGTTTGCTGTGTTTGCCTGGACCCTGGTAAACTCTGTGGGCCCTGGTAATACCAGGCTCACTGAGAAGTTAGTGAAAAATACAGTGAAATAACTAACACAAACAGAAACATCATTCTGAACATGCGAACAGGCTAAGTTTTAAGAATCATGATCCTTGCACATCAGTTCTTTCAGAAAGAGGATTCTATTAGCTGGTTTTTTTTTACTGCTACTATTGACATATGCTGTTATTAATTCATTGTCAAATCTGGGTACAATCAGGATTTTGGCAACAAAACCAACCGACAAACCCCACAAAAACCCCCCAAACCAACCCCAATGCTGCCTTCTCCTTCTACTCTACATTTGTGGCAAAAAGCCATCCATGCTCATAATGATCAATTTATTCTTTTCAGACCTCATGAAGAGCATGTCAGCACACTCATCACACTTCTTGAAAACTGTTACGCTGATCCAAATGTGTTTCCCCACCAAACCCTTCCTTCCATTCCCACGTGGAGACAGCACCTGTCTTACCTGGGGTGTTCGACCCTCGTTGAATAACTTCAGTTGAAGTGACAGTTAGAAGCTCTGGCCTGCAACCAGAAAACAAATAATCTGCCCAATCTTGACATTAATTAAATACCATTACCTACCCTGAAAAGAATGGAAAAGTTTGGTTTTTTCTATTATGCATTTCACACTTGAGAACATGCTACAAAGATATTTTGGAAGACTTGCCCAGATTGCATATAGCCACTTTATAATGCAGAATATTTAATCTGCCTATTTGCTAACTAGAAACTGAATGCTCCATGACTTAATGAAGTCAACTGCTTGATGACATGAAGGAAGCTTTGCTGGGCCTCTTTGTTAAAATAAAAATCCAAACAACCAAAACAACACAACCCCAACCACAAACATGTTCATCCATTAAAACAAACACGTACCTCTTGATCACAAACTTTATTCTGTTGCCCACTTGAATTATTTTTTCTAGGCGAGGGATTCCATACCAGGAAGGACTCCTAAAGGGGATGTTATCTGGCAGCCCTTTGACACACAGGTCATTAGGATGGGCCTCAAATTTATGGTATGGAACATCTTTAGGCTCAGTGCTCCCCAAGGCCTCGGCTGTTGAGAACAAAATACATCAATAACTGGACAGTTTGGCCATCAACCTTCACTAAAAGCTAGCTAAGCTACTGATTCTTCAGGCTGTTGCAATCATTTATCTCAGAACATGGGACAATGCAGGATATCTAAACCCAAGAGAGTCCAAATCTCTCCACATCAAACCCATAAAAATAAACCCTATTGTATCATGTTGCTATTAGGCAGGCCCAATGCTAACTGAAGATTACTGGGTTCTTCACTGGGGCAAAAACCAATGGTTTTATCTGAAGGTTTTAATCTATTATAGAGCATGACAACATTTTATTCTAGCTCTTCTGAAGTTGACTATTTTTTTTTATATTGGAGAGAACATGAAAATTCACCCAGAAGTGTTCTAATACTAATGGATATAAATAAGTAAATGGTTGTTTTATTCCCCATCAAAGGAAAAATGAACCAAACTGGATGGAATTGAGACCAATGAGAAGAGCTGTACATACAAGACATACTTTTTTAAACTATGAATTTACCTGGTTGCATAAGCAGTAAAGAAATACATTGTTCTTCACTCAAGTGCCAGGATTGTAAATGTTTGAAAACACTGATTAAAGGTCTCTTTCATGTAGATGGTCAAAGGAAATAAAGAAAGCAACCTTCAAGAAATAGAAAGCCAGAAAAGAAAATAGTAATATTGAACTCACCAAACTTTTGACAGAAGAGTTGATCTACCGTCTTTCTCAGTTTGGTCATTTTGGCAAGCCACTCCTCTTTCACTGTATTTGAGAGTGACGCAGAAGAAAAACAACATTCCCTATCATTTTGGTTGTATTTTCAGTCGTTCCGCTTATACCATGCACAACCATCCTGCATCTCCCGGTAACACAGAAAATACTACGCGGAAGAAGTATGGCTTCAACTTGGAACTAGGAAAACCTAGCTTATGCTTCCACAGCCATTCCTGAACCAAATCATTACTGCTTGACTGGCTTGTCTTGCAGCCAGTATCAGTCTTCTCAGGGCATCAGAGCTGAGGCCATTTTATAAAATCTTCCTGACAAGCCTACTTCCCACAGGAATGCAAATACAAATCATCTTCCTTCTGCCAACCAAAATACAGCTTCTGTACTCATCCCATTCCTCTCTTCAAGACACAAGCTAGCAGGGGCTATGGACAGAGCAGGACGCTGGACATGGAGCCACAAGGAGCCGAGAGCAGGGGCTGGTGCTCCATAGCTCTCTCCCGAGATGGTAGCAGACACAGGGAGCAGTAGAGCTACTGCGAAAGAGGGAATCCAAACAGGGAGAAAAGAAAACTGAGGGAAAGGAGGCTCAGACAGCTCCTGTCTTCTGATCCCTACGATAGGATCAACAGCTTTCACAGATGTTCTCTCAGAAATAATGCAGGAGGCACACATGAATATACTATCATTACAAGCTAGTAAAGACAAGCAACATAGAGTGATTCTTCATAACACTGTGCCATTAAAATGAGTTACCACAAGTTCTCTTAGCTACAGGGGTTTTATGCGATATGTGGTGTACCTGCTTTGTTTTCATAATCGGTATAACCATATTAAATACAACAAAAACACAGAGAAAAAGACCAATTTTAAAACCTACATAAGAGTACAGTTAGGTTTATGACTCAGTCATTAGCCTACCTGTTATTTTTGTAGTCAAATTTGGTGCTCGAAGAAACAGCAGGTTATTAAGACTCAAGACACTAGGTTAACTTAGACTGCAGGAAAAGTTTAATTCCTACACACATTAAAGTGACACCCTCATGACATAATTTATATCTGTAATGTTCACTTTACATACAGTCTTTGATACACTTTTTACAACAGAAGACTATGAGTATATAACAGAATATAATGGTACTGCAGTAGTGCAGATACTACCATTTATATGCTTGCATCCTTATCTGAACCAAGAATTTCTCTGGTAGTAGTAAAAAAATCACAGTTCAACCAGGCTGAGGTCGCCACTTAGCATTTTGGGGTTGGGAGCAATTTGTCTGCTACCATTGGTTCAGGCACAGAAGCTTTCAACACTTAGTTTAATAGGACAATTAAAAAAACCACCCTGAAGCCCAAGAGACAGTAGAATACAACAACTGAAGAAAAAAAAGAAGTCCAGAAAAGTAATTTACAAACTATTGCCCGTGCAAAGACACCATTATTTCAAAACTTGTTTTTTCTTTCTATACTGAACTTTTTTCTCCCAGCTTGAAGGGAAGAGAGTTCATGACTGTAGAGCATGCATCTGCTGCAAACCTGGTTAGAATGCATTTTCTTTGCACTGCTGTGTGAAAATGGAAAAATAAAAAGTCCCTTGATCCAAGCAAGTCAGATTCTACAATAATAAATGTTACTGTAGCCACTATGTTCATTACTGCATTTCAGTTAAATCTGATTTTGGTAAGTACCTTATAAAGCAATTATTCCATCATACAGTTTTCTAGCCAGTAAACTCTATCAACTTTGCTTTTTCTCCATATCTCAATAGAGTAACACTTAGCACATTGCTTTTTCTTCTGGCCAGCTGTATCAAATCATTTGATAAGAGTGTTAGTAATACTGCCTTGTACAGTCAGGAATGTTGCTTTCACCTGGTAGCTAAAGGAGACGCAAAACAAGAAGAACTATTTGCAATGTGTTATTAGTAAAAATAAATGGTAGAAACTACTATGATGGTTACCACTATAGAGACCACTATGAAGATGAGTAACGGGAAATCATACGGTACTTGTACAACTCACACGTATCTGCTGCAACAGGTCTGTCCAATGG
>JAVHNF010097974.1:0-15715 GCA_034783455.1 Micropsitta finschii | reverse complement strand
TGTCCCTGCCCATGGCAGGGGGGTTGGAACTAGATGATCTTAAGGTCCTTTCCAACCCTAACTATTCTATGATTCAATGAAAACAAAACAGCTGAGCTGTGGAGAAAAGGTGCGTCAGCATTTATAGTCGCCAAAATGTCAGTAACTGCTCGGTAACTGCTGAAACATGTTATACCTGGTTGAGAAATGCAGCTAACAGGCACTAAGCAGATGCTGAGACAGGAGACCAGAACCACTGCTCAGTTCCTGTCTTTGAAAATGGTCTAACACCAAAGATAAATGGCAAGATCCTCTACCACTACCAGCAGATCCTCTCACTGATACTTCCTCTTACTGCCTTGATGTTTCTTTCCCAGGAGATGGAAGTATAACTGCTTTTGGTTTTAGTGGTAGAAACAGATTCCAGAAACCTCTGGTATCATGAGTGAATCATGTCTGGAGCCTCTTCCTGCATACTGATGTTTGGATTTGTCCTGCCCTCCAAACCATTAGGGAGTAACTGCCATAACACCTGTACATATCCACATATAGATGGCCTCTGTGTATCATTCTGCAGTTGAAAAAAAGCTATTCATGCAAATGAGTGCATATTTTTTTCCTATGTACTGAGAGCCATATCTTGTAAAAAGAAATTGAGCACTAGCTTATTGATTAGACATGTTCAACACACTGAAACTTGCAAGCTTCTCTCTTGCTATTCACAACTCAGCTCCCTGATTTCATACTTCCATGTCAATTATTGTCTTAGCGTCATTATAATTTCCACTGGCATATGTTTCTGTAAGAGTTGGACGTCTTCTCCAAAAGAGTTGATCATGCTCCTTCTGTTATCTGATGACATGGTAGGCATCCCCAGAGCTGGTACACACCTCCAGATACACCCAACAGACTTAATGGGGAGTCTATGTGTTAATTTATACGACATGGAACTGACTAGATGTCTTCACTGTGTGCCACATTCATATCAACATTAGTCTGTAACATAACAGTCATGTCGAAGACATTGTTCTTCCAAGGCCCAGCACAGTATATGTTTCACTGACCTGAGTTTTGGTCAGCAGGGGTCCAGTGCCACACAGTATACAGGGTCTTAGATGTTTCCAAAGGGGAACTGGACTCTGGATACGTGAAACAAAACACTGAGTCTTCACTGTCAGTAGTAAAATAAAACAACAAACCAAAACAAAAAAAACTCTTGCTCTCTTGTTACATTTTTTCCCCAATTCTGGTTATAAGAAATGTTCTAATGAAGATATCTTTAAAATAAGTTTTGTTATTTGTCAGTTCCCTTTAGACCTAACAGCAATATCTGTAATTATGGCATGCCTCATGTCCAAATTTGAAAACAGACTTTGATTTCTAGAGAAAGAGAGAAATTATTCTATATACTGCAAGTAAGTTCTACAGCACTTTATTTTTCTTAAGGCAACAGATTTACTTGAAAGAAGATCAGATCTAATGCACTGAGTATTCAAAGGATACTGTTTGAACAGGGTTTTTTGGGGGGAAAATTCTCAAAACCAAAAAAACCCACAAAAGACCAACTCCATTATGATTGGGCTCTTTAGTTTTGTTTCCTGCTTTACAGAAAAGAATCTGAGCATTCATCTAAATGTCAACACACAGTTTCTTTGGAGATGCGAGAGGCAATCTGTATATACACAATGCTAGATATTTGCTATGTATGGATGACGTACTGAGGGCTGGTTAAGATTTGTTAAGCTTAAAGGCCAATCGAAACATACCTTAGTAAGACGTTTGTGCAGCTTTCCTAGTCATTGTTACTGAAATTGTTGTGACACTCAGGGGAGCAAATTAGAGCAGGCATGAACCTGCAGTCTACCCTGGCACTTTTTGCTTTTCCTCTGCTTGTCTCCAGAGCCATCCAAATAAGCACAGGGATACAGGCTACCAGAGCCTGTTGTTTACTGATTGCGCAGACAGAGCTGATGGAAAAAAAAATACTCTGCTTTCCACCACAGCAAGGAAATATGTGTGTGTGTGCCTTTGGTTGACAGGGTGACTTCTTTGAGCTGCCTGTTTGTCATCCGTCAGTGAACCGACTAAGGGTAAAGACATAAATAGCTTATGCTGCCAGGATGCCTTGGCAAAATTCCTGTTTGGAGTAGCAGAAGGAGAAGGTCTCTGAGGACGAGGTTTTGTAGCTCACATGCTAGTAAAGTGGATTTGGACCATTTACACCTATCCTGAATTTCTCTGTAGTCTTGGTAGGGTGCAACATCAACTGTGTGAAAATGTACCCCTTAGGTAGTGTCGTTGAGACTATGCATGTAGAATCACTAAAATCTTGACTGATTTAATTAAGTATTCTCTGTCAATAACTTACACACCATACTGTGAATATCCAGTGTTAGGATACGTTTCCATCTCCAGCCAGAGAGAAAGAGAGAAACCTTCCTTCAACCATTTTGCTTTAATGGCCTGAATTTCCATGCAGCTGCTTTCTGTAGCAAAAAAAGGAGGGTGGCTTGGATGCCTAAAATAGGGATGTAAGTAATACTTCTAGATATGAAAAATCAAGCAGAAAGATCTCCGTGGTTTCCATGGTTATTCAGTGAGAACCTATTCAGGTTTTCTTCAGCCATTTCCTACTTGTGACCCTGGATCTCAATATTCCAGACATTTTCTGTAAGTGCTTAACACTAAAGCAAAACTGCAAAGAAAATTCATATTTCACATTTGAGTAACATGGCACAATGCATGTTTTCCTGACACTCATTAGCTTAATGTGCAATTAAGAAAAAAACTCATTATTTTATTTGCAATATAAAATAGAACAGAAAAAGTGAAGACATATTAGAAAAGTTCTGGGAAAAAAGCATCTCAGAGCTCATCTACTTCTTTAATATATCATAAAAATTCACTATTCAGTAGTCTTTGCTTAGATCATTTCACGTGAAGAGCTTCAAACCTTTCTTTAACCACAGCCATCTATATTGCTTTTTGCACTGTTCTAGTGAAATCCATTTCACTCACAAAAAAGAGGTGTATTGCCCTATAGAATTCCTTTGATTTTTATTGCATCAATTGATTTATTTTTTTTCTTTTTGGTCATTTGAATTAAGGAAACATTCCCTGTCCTCAAAATCTCAAAATCAGACTCACTCTGTCCTTAGGAAACTGCAGAAGGCTGCACATGAGCACTTTCAGTGGAGACTATCAGCAAGGCATCAGGTTGTGATGAAACTGGATTAACCTTTTAGAGATTGGAACACTGTTGCTAGGGCTTCCAGCACGATAAATCCTTTCTTATTGTTGTGCTCCCTTGCTGTTATCAGCGTATAAATATCACAGAAATATTGTTAATTCTCCAGTACGTTGCTGTGTGATTCAGACTTTCCCAGGAGGATTTCAAACCAACATGAATAAGACTATTCTAGAAGTAACAGACTTTGTACTGAAGCATGTTAATATCTCCAGTATGATGAAAGATTTTGTATACAATTATCCTAGATGATAAAAAAAAAATTAAGGAGCAAGCAACTAAACGTTTCCACATGATTATCACAAAATGTTTCACCAATCAATACTTGTAAGTTTAAGTGCCAAGCTGTAATTAGAGGCTAAAGGCCAGGAGCCAGGCGCCGTGCAGTAGCTCTGATCAATTTTGTGCCCAGTTGTAGCTATCAGCCCTTGCCCTGTCTGTTTGCTTAAATAGCTGGGGATGCTCAAGACACAAAAGAGTGCTTAAGATCTTACAAAATATTTGGCTGGTTTAGTGTCCCTCTGAATTGCCAGTAATGCTCAGTAACTTTATATTTGCTCAAATGTAACAACATACCCAGTAATATACCCAATAAAAGGCAAATAATTGCCATGGAGGCATTCTCTTTTGGTGTTGCTGGGGTGCTTTCTATTTGTCTTATAGAGCTTAGGAGGAACAGGACTGTAAGCGTGAACTAGTACACAAACAGAACACTCCATGAGTACTCATGCAGACACTGCTGCTGCTGAGCAAACCATGCTGTTTTCCAGCTCAGGATTCTAAAAACGGGGAAAGTCCCCGCATTATGTGTTTATTTCCTGAAATGAGCCTTAGATGATTCTAGTAGCAGAAGACCTATGGGCAACTCTGAAGGTGCTGGTAGGACAAAAGAAGCAATTTTCTTTGAGAAATAAAGAGCTTCTTCCTGTTTTTTTCTGTCTCTGTCACTTAACCCATCCTCCTTGGTAAGTTGCACATGCTGCTTGCCCTGCCTGATAGAGTATCGGTCATAAGCTAATAAGCACTAATGAGTTTCTGCTGTGAATGATATGACTTGGCTGACTCATTTAAATATTACAAGCAGGGACTTCAATAATGAATGCTAAAAAAAATGAAGGCAACCTGTTCTTAGCACTTTGGCCTTTGAAAGTCTTAAGTTGCCATTAGTTTTGTCATTTAGCACAGGTATAGTGCAGCCAGCGGGAATCAGCAGACAGTAAAAATTAGGAAAGTCATTCCAATACGCAACATACTGTGAAAACCATATGTTCTTTGTTGGTTTTGCAGTGGTTTTTTGTTCCTACTGTCATGTAGCTATATAGTCTGTTTCAACTATTTAAGAACATAGACTTCTGGGAGGAGCATTTCAAAATTAACTTGTCAGGGTTATATTGGTTGTGCTCCCCTTCAGGAACAGCTGTGAAATTTTTGGATGTGATATTGAAAATAACATAAGTATCAAAAAAGAGTTGTCAAAAGCAGAACTGCATGATTTTAAAATTTGATACACAGGTACTGTCTGGGTTGGTTTAAAGCAATTTTAAAATTCTAATAAGATTTTCCAAATGGTTTTGCACAAATAAAATGACATATCAGAAAGCTTGAAAGAAACTATTGCATGTTTTTTTCAGAAAATATCTCAAAAAAAAATTTTCAATGTTAGTTAGACAAATCTGGAGGCAAGATTCAGGAAAAAAACCCTAAATATTTGCCAAAGAATTATTGGGTTTAGTATCAGTAGGCTTTCTCATGTTGTTCTTAGTTTTTTTCCTTAGAACATTTTAGAGTGGTTAATGGATATTTCTCCATCAGAATCATGTGAATTTAAAGTAATTTTATTTAGATAATTTTATACAAAAATATTTCCAATTTACTTTGCTTTCATTGAATGATGTATTTTGTGGAAGGAGTAGTTGTATTTTGGGGAACAAGTGGTTATTTGACCGTCTTTCTTCAGGTGGTGTGGAGCAGCTGAAGGTGGGGAGTGAACAAGTGGCTGTGTGGTTCTGAGTTATTGGCTGGGCTTAAACCACGACAGCTGGAAATACTGAGTCTATTAGCTGGGAAGGATGGTAGAGGACATTAAATTTATTTTTGTATCTATTCATGTTTATGGCCAAGTTTGATTGATTCCCAAGCCTTCCTGCTGTTTTCTGTCTGCCTTCTCAATGTTTGTCTATAGTATTTTAGACCATTTTCATTCTCTGTATCTCACTCCCATGCTAACACCTAAGGAAGCATTTCTGTATGGCTTAGTTTCTGTATTCTGATTAGATCGAAACTTAGTGTTTGTTATTATCCATAAATGAAATGTTTTTTACCCATATCTTGAATGGAGGGTGATATTTATAGTATCTCTGATTCTGACTTATCAATACCTTAATTAACTCCACAGCTTACTGTTATCTCTGTTTTGCGCACTAAAGAGTTTAAGTGTTTCCATAATATAGCGATTTAGCTTTCCTTAAGTATTACCTAATGCATGTACTACCATCTGATACTACTACTAATAATAATATTCCTTTCTGGGCTGGGAATTATTGTTATTATTGCAACACCTTTTGGTATGATCTTTGTGCTGTGGCTTGTAGTGGAAAGAAGTAATAATAGTGCTGGAAAGGGACAAAATACTGGGTTCTTGGAGGTATGCCAAGGAAAATAAATGCATGGTTACCTTTCTCTGCCAGGTAATCTTGTTGGTGCTGACTGGAACATAGAAGGAATTATTCCAATCAAGTTCCTTTCAGTTGAGATGTTTGTGCTGGTAGAGAAACAGTCTCAAATGAATATTTATCCCCAAAACTAGTATCCTGAAGTTTTGTTTTTCTGCTTAGTTTTAGTAGGCTTTACAAGTGAGAGACATTGAAGAAATAGAAGCCAATCTGTCTTACGCAGCCTCTATCATTCACATACAGACTTGAACACTTGTTTTCAAATTTGGCTTGTCGCAAATCTGTCCAAGCCTCTTCTGATAGGGAGATAACACCACTTTTGGGAGTGGTTTTGCTTAACACTGAAAGTTGCGTTGCTAAGTGACTTGGTCATCAATTTATTCTTTTTTCCAGCTACCAAAGATCTCCTGGGAGACCCATGAAAGAAATCAGGTATCAGACATGCTCCCTGGGCAAGGCAAGGAAATGCACTTAACAGTTTACTTGCTTTCTTTAAAATATTCCTATCCACTCTTCTAGGACGAAACAAATGACACCAATAATTTCCTTCATCTTTCTTACTTCTCATGGATGGAGAACTTATTCTGCTTGTGTGAATATCTTTCATGATGTGTAATTCGGCTCAACTTTTGGCAGTTCTCACATTTCTCAGTCCCAGGTGATATACATCTAGGAATTTAAAGCTTTTTATGGGCACAAGTTTCAATATTTGTTCACCTCTAAAGTAAGGTTGCAGAAATCCTTGATCCATATATAAATTTAATTCTCAGGGTTTGTTAGTGGTTCATCAAATTGTCTCAGGTGAACTTTTTAACATCCTTTCCTATGAGCACTTCAACGTCTAATCTTCTACTGAAGCCTCATTCACTTAAGTCTTATTCAGCTAGGTTTTAACACTATGGTGATTCAGAAGTGCCTCCAGATCACTTCTCCACTCTTTCATTTTTCACTTTTAAGTTATCCATACCACGCCTAAGTATCCCAGAAACCTGCATGGTGTCAATCCTTCAAGAAAAATGTTTTTTTCCTCATTGCATATCTATGACTGGAAGTCAAATCTTATCATAACTAATCCCTGTTGCTTGTTTTCAATTTTTCTTGCTAGGCATTTACATTCCTCTCTTTGGAATGGGATGAATTCCAGTGATATAACTTAAACCTTCTTTTCTTTGATCATTCTAGTTTAATATAGACAGCCTTGACCTACTCCATTGTAAGTTCTTGTCCAGATGCCAAGAACAGTCAGTAGGGCCTTCCCTGCTATTTTCAAGATCCTCTAAGTTCCAATCATATTTGTCAGTTCCTTTTTCTCTACATCAGCTACTGTGGCATGATATTAATTTTCTTTAATAAGAGCCTCTTCGTGGTACAAGTTCTAGTTTTCTCTGTTCAAGCTACCAAAAGCTCCTTGACTGTCCATTCCTCACTTTATTGGACTAAATGTGCCAACTTAACTTGTTCTCTCTCCACAATTCCTTTTCTTCTTCTCTGAAGCAAATCCGTTCTCCAGCTCAGCTTTCTTTCTTCTCCTGTGGAGAGAAAACTGTGGAGGCTGCACAGTCACATGTTTCCAGGTTCACTTTCTTGTACTGGAGTTTGCTGTTTAGTTCTGTTATGCAGTACATTTGCTGAACATCGCTATGCCTGAAAGTCAAGAGATCTCTAGCTCTAGCATACAGCCAAGTGTTGCATATTCCCTCTCTTGCACATCCTCATATCCTGAAGTCAAGTCTACCACCACCTTTGGTTATGCCGCTTGTTTATTTGACTCCTTTTCATGAGTTTCAGCTGATGACTCTTCAGCCAAAACCAGCTTCCAGCTTGTGTACTGCAGGCAGGCAGGGGAAGAGAAGGAAATTATATCAGCGGAGGTTTTAATAAAGTAATTCAGCAGACTTGTTTTTTTCTGACAGGCTTTTCTTTTTTCTTTTTTTCCTTGATGAAGGCTCTGTCAAGCTCATGAATTCACAGTATGTTATAGGGTCTTGAAGCAACTTGAAGCATTATAGCACGAAAGCTTTTGCTTTGATTCTCACTGTATGTGTGCAACTCTATATTTATTTTAGGAGAGGGGTTTAAAAGAACCCTGGGTTGTTATTTTTCCACCGCTTTATGTTCTTTCTTTTTTCCTGCTGCAGAAAAACTAGTATCGGGTTAAGATCTAAGCAGCAATAAACCTTTGCCAGGGGCAGGAATCTAGCAGTCACAAACAATTAGCTCTTTCTGTGAATGGTCCAAGGTTAATTTTAGCCTCCTAAACTGTCTCCTGCCAGATCTGATAAGTTTTTCCCTTTAGCTCCAGCTGTCTGGTCCCTGATGGGATTTGGCAACAAGGAGGATGGCATTATCAGCCCATTAACTACCACTAGCAGGAGAACTGTGATGTTGATGATTATTGATCACCTGTTCTTCAGGGTTATCAGGTGATGTTGACTAAACCTGACGTTTGGTTGTTTCTGTGAGCAGCTTTTATTTTTTACTGGCTGATGGCACTTCTCTCCCTGGTTTTGCCCATGGAGGAGAGATAAGTGCATCAGGGCATCTCTGGTTTTGCTATCAACAGGTTATGTTTGACTGCAGGAAGGGATTGGAGCAAATGCTTTGCCATTTTGGGGTCAAAGTCTGGATACATCCCATGCAGCTGTCTGTCTCCATTTACAGCACAACTTTGCAAATGCTTGTAGTAGTAGTAGTAGAAGTAGGGAGAGTTCCAGCAGGTTAGAAATTATTTGGAACAGACTTTCAGGCATTGGAGGGATCTGTGTAGTACTCTCTAAACTGTGGATGGCCTGCACAGATTTAGCTTGTGGGGGGTAGGGAGGTGGGTTGGTGTAAAAGATGCAGAAGACCTACAAGTAAGCCCCAGCCCAATGGGACAGCAGTGTGCAGGCCAGCTTCCTGCAGACACTTGAAAACAGAGGGTATACTTGGTTGTTTTGTTTTTTCAGAGCAGACAATTATAAAAAAATCTATATAATTCCAGTGTTTTCTTTCTAGTCAAAGCAATGCTACTCAGGGCTCTGGAGGCTAAACAATGCTTGTTTGTTGTTTTTTTTTTTTCCTAAAACGAACAGTCTGGAAAGAATAAGCATTATGTTTTCTTCCAAGGCATAGCAACACAAATTCTGGGACTAAGCCCAGGACCAAAGTACATTATTCATTAATGCATAAGATATCCAGGCAGTTAATTAAATTGAAAACTGGTAAATCATTTATTTTGGATATTTAGTACCCATTTATTTCGTTACTTTGGCTGTCACAATTCAAGAGTTGTTTTGGGAAAAGAAGAAAAAAAAAACAACAACAAAACAGGATCATCATATTAAGACAAACAGACATTGACCAGATATATCTTATGAGTAAGTGGTATCTTGGAACAAAGATGAAAGGAAAAAAGTGTGGTTTAGTATTACCTTATGGAAAACAAAAAACGGATATTTTGAAATATTCTCACAGGGTGTTTTTGTAGTTTACTCTTGCTCCAGTGCATGGTAGAACAGGAATAGATTTTCTGTTTAAGGTAACTGTTTCCCCTTTTAATTCAAAACAAATGGCCAGTGGATTTTTAAAATCTTAGTAAGATCTGTTGTCATTTCATTTCATAGTTTTGGGGGACATTAGAATAAAGTTTAATTTTTTGTTTTATTTTCTGTTTGTCTCTCCATATGAGGATTTAACAGTTATTCTCTTAGTGTATAAATATAATTCTTAATCACAGAAAACCAGAGTCAATCAGCATTTCCTCTATTCTTTTTTTCCAGATTGATCAGTGAAATGTGTATTAGCTCTGCCATAGGAATATGCAGACATGAATGGTAGAGGAAAAGGAGTTTGCAGTGTCTGAAATGGAGGTGATTTAAATGTTGAATTCCTGCTTTGGAAAAAAGAAAACTGAAAAGATTTTCTTAGTTTAGAAATAAAAATTGATGTTTTGGGCCTTTCAGCAGAAGGAAGATTTGTAAAGTGTATAAGCTCCAATTTGCTATGACCTATAAGAAAGGCTTCTCAGTGTCACAGGGAAAGCCTGACCTCTTCAAAATTCAGAGCATGGAGAAAAAAAAGCCTGTCCATCAAACTTATACCTATGCTCCATCCAAAGATCATCACAACTAACGTACTTCTACAAGTACATTTGTTTTGACACATCATCCACTTTCATAAACACTTGCTTTTATTTGAGAAAAGGTCTTGTCAAGAGGCTCAGGTACTTCAGTGTTTAACCTCGGTAGCATTAAAAGAATGCAGAACGGTAGATAAGAAATGGGATAAGAAGAGAAACAAACATAAGGAAAGAAAACAAAGAAGTACATGTTGGTTGGGGTTGTTTTCTTTAGTTAGAGATCAATATCATTGTCATAGTCTTGGTTACTCAGTGGAAATAGTTTGAAGAAATCATAGAATTGTAAATTGAAATGCTCAGCCACCAGTTACAAATGTGTTCCTCCTGACTACAGATTATTTTCATACCTAAAAGTCTGCAAACACTATTTAGCTGGACTTTGCAACAGCCTGTTCTTTTTGCTTTAGTTAGCAAAACAAAAAGAACACAGAATCAGCTAGCATAAAAAACCTAAAAGGATGAAATAATTCAAAACTAAGTTTAGCATGGTTTCCATCCAAACTCCTGTTCCATGCTATCTACTGAGTGGTTTTTCCCTATCTGTATGTTCTGTAATTTATTACAAAATATAGTTATGAAGCTTAAAACTTGAAAATCAAGAAAGATCCATTTTGATCAAATATAACCTGACATAAAAGAAGAAATCAGCTAGAAATCAATACATTATATTTTTGACAGAGATGTAATGGGTGAAAGCTAATCTTTCACACTGGATTTCTGAAGGTATATTGAAGTAACTCCAGTATGATTCTGAAAAGCTCCATATTACCTTTGTAGAGCTCCCTGGGCGAGTTTCAAGAAAGCCATAATTTTTTTCCAGGATTGCCTAATGCTAGAGAATTTTAATTCAATTAATACTTCCTTTCCTATGCTAGAAGTTTCTTGAATGTTGACTTTCATCACCAAACTTTGATGTCTACTCTGGTGGTGTGTCCATTACTTTCATGTCAAAAGTTCTCTTGTAATCTACATTTAGATGAGTATGCTCCTGGACTTCACATGAAATCCACTAGAAAAGAATGAAATGCTAAATGCAGTCAGTAGTGTAAATAATTGGGTAGTCAGCAGTAGTGCAGCCCCCCTTGACTGACTGTAAGTTCTAAATTTCGCTCTGCTGAAAGAATGCTAAGGTCATTTCTCTAATACACCCAGCCAGCAGGCCATGGGGCACATTGTTCACACCTTCAGCAGAAACTAATCCACTGTGCAGATGGAGATTCAAGAGTCCCAGAGGAAAAAGAAACAAACAAGCAAGCGAACATAGGAATTTGAGATCTTGGCCGAGGTTCAGGCTGGACACACTGTGCTTCCAAACCTCCAGACCCAACACTTCTGAGGCTGAATATATTTGACCATCAAGGATTGACAACTAGAAGTTCTCAGAGGAAGGACTAAGACACAGGCACCAGATATGCCTATGTCCTAGTAGTCCAGTTCAGTATCATTGAATGGGATGTGACGTGACAGCCATGGGCTGCTAAAAAACAAAACAAAATAAAAGACCCACAAACAAACAAAACTCCTAATAACAAAGAATTAAAGAAACAAACAAACCCCCAAAATCCCTCCTTTCATTCTTTTTTGCATTACTTTTTCCCCTCCATCTTAGAACAGGGCTGGGCAGAACAAATGGTGGGTCTGTGGATGTCAGTATTGCCTAGTGGTTCTCGTAAATTTCCCGTGGATGTTACTGGAGTCCAATAGACTACGTTACCCTCTGAAGATGACTGAGTTCTCTATGCAGTCAAGGAACACTAAGTTCCTTGCAGACTAGATGCAGACTAGAGCTGTCTATGAAGAACACAAAGTTATCTTCCTCACCCCATTAATTCTGTGACTGTGGCTGCTAGGGAACCTCAGCTAGGGACCTGAACTATGGAGGCAGAATTCTCTCCCCCCCACTAGTTTTCTGTAACTCAGCTGCAAGAGAAAGAAAAAGCTGTCATCCTTTTGTTGATTTCTGAAACAAAGGTAGTACAACTTCCATTTGTCTGATGGTACATATACACTCAAGCTCTACAAAAAACCCTCCAGTCATAACTTCTGCAGAGCCTTACTCTGGCTGGGCTTGGTCCAGTTTCCAGCTGAGCAGAAGCAATTCAGTCATTCCAAAGCAGCAGCATCCACCTATGGTATGATTCAGAAGCAGTAACTGTGCTTTGTACTTGTAGTTTTTTGAATACGATTTAGCTTTCAAGTGCAAAGCAGTGCTAATGTATATGAAATCAGAGAAAAAACAAATTCCAGAGAAATGTGATCGAGCACTATTGTGCTGATTTTGCTTTTATGGCTATCACCCTACTTCGGAAGATATCAGGGAAAGTGCTTGATCAGAAGTTTGTTTTCAGACAAAAGGTTTCTTGAGCCTTTTGAATTTTGCATTTGGAGGCTTTGAAGTTGTCTCACCCTCCCATGCTGAGGCTGGCAGGGGATGGATGTGCATGCTGGTTTTCTTGCCTGTGAATCTTCTTTAATGTTACATATGTTTAATGTTTTTAAAAAGCCACCAGAAAGCCTATTAGACACAATAGCTCAAGGCATAGCTATAGAATATATACTTCACTGTGGCATTAAACATCAAAGGGTTGTGATAGAGTAGGACTTTGAAAACACTGATACTGGGCCAAGTAAAATACAGTTATAAGGTAGGACTGTGTTTGCTGTGACCTCAGAAGTCCTTGTTCAACAGGCAAAAGGAGAGTGCAGTGACGTGATGTTTGTAAATGAAAGTCTGGGACATTCATCAGCATCCATGCATTTTGTGATCTTTTGAAATGTTTTCTAGAGTTTGCAGAATTAGTTCCCATTTTGTTTCTGATGAAATCATCTGTTCTGGCTACACAAGTGGTGGATCTTGGAAGAAAGGCAACACCTTTCGGACATACATATTGGTATTGCAGTTCAGGAAAAGGCATCCACACACAACCTCTTGAGGCTTTCATTCTGCTATCTGTTGTGCTCCATTTCATTTTGGTGATGGTTAATCAATTTTGTGCATAAATCAGGGATCAAAGTCACAAGTGAACTGTGCAATGTTCCACAGGTTCACTCATTAATTTGTATTCATTGATGTTAGCATGGAAAAGCGTTACTGATTTCAGAGTTGGATATTTTACCTGTTTAATGTCAGCCAGTGTTTCCTAGCCCTCTCTGCCCACTGCCCTTTGCTGTTTCTTTCCCCCTTTCTGTGAATGTTTGCAGTGCCATGTTTAAATTTGGATGAGGCAGCTGGCCCTCCACTGGGGAATAAGCTGCCTACAATCTAGCTATTCTGTATAATCCTCTGCCTCTTGATTTTGTGGGGATTATTGGGCATAAGTAATGAGAAAGGTATTGGGAACCACTGGAGTGATTATACAGTGACCCTCAGTGAAGAACAATACCAAGCTGCTGAAATAAAAGCTCTTCTGCACAATATATTACATAGTGAGGTGGAAACTGTGATTAAAACAGTCTTTTCTGAGAAATTAGGAAAGGATAAAGATGAAATAACTCCTAATAACTTCAGAACCATTGAAAAACTGCCACAGAAAGATATAGCTCTAAAGAGCTGTTCATGCTTTAGAAAGACATGGAGAGAAATCACTGACAAATTACTGTACCCTTTGAAGTGCTGGGAGACTTGGACAGAGAGCAAATCTTCTGTCCTACATATAGTCTTGTCAGCTGATGCAGATTCATTTTGAGGTTTTTTTCAAGTTTTGAAGGTGGAAAAAGCCTCACTTTCCTCCAGGCTATACAATAGAAAAAGTCTTTAAGGAGTATGCAGACATCAGATCAAATCAGGCCAGGCAGCATTTTCAGGTTCTGCCCCACATATAGAGCAGCATGAGGCTTTGGACCCTCAGTTTCCTTACCTCAAGTAAGTACCCTAACCATTTGTCACCATCTGTTATCAGAAGTCCATCCTGCCCTAAGGAATCTTTCTGAAAACATTTAATTGTAACCCTATGTTCTCATTAGAAGCTTGAATAAGTCAGCATTTCCTTTGCCTGTCGTCAAAACTTTATCACCCAACTCTAATTGCCAAATCTGTCAGAAGTGTTTGTAGAGACAACTAAAGAAGTGTATTGATCATCCCCAATTGAACCTTTGCCTCAACACTGGCTACAAGCACTGAGAATCTGGCTAAAGCTGTTGTGACCCCTTCCTAAGCAAAGCAACCTTGACAGTGGCTATGATGTGGTCAGGACTTGGGAGGAGGTAGAGGATGGCACATTTAAAGTCAGGGAAGCACAGGGCATGTGTAAAGCGACTGACTGGCCTCTTTGCCCAGGGGTCTTTCACCCGCATTTGCTGGTTCTTTAGAAAAGTTGAACTAAACCAGAAAGGTAGCAGAGTTTTCTCTGCCAAATGACTACATAGGCAGACTTTTAGCTGATGGCTCAAGGAGAGCTGCCTGATAAGAGCTATGTTGTGGACAGAGTTAGAAAACTTTTCAGGGGATGCCAGATTTAAAGAAGGCTGAGGGGAATGACAGATGAAGATTAGGGAACTTTAAATGCACAGGAAATTTTATTTGCGAGTAAGGAATTTCTGCTTCTGCTTGGAACACTGACTCCAAATGGTAGGACTGTTTTTCTCATCAGCTCCTACTGGCATTATTTCTTTACTCATATTTGCTTAATTTCCATGGAAAGAAGAAAAACATGTTTTGCTTGTTCATTGGATTTGTCGCGTATGATCTAATATTAGACTTACATTAACTGAAATAATAAATACTTATTGATTCTTTGGTGTCATTTCTGACCGTTAATGGTAGCTGCTTTTCATATCCATGTGTTTTTGTAACAGCTACCCTTATGAAGGCCCCTGGCTATAGGTGTGCTTTCAGGGTGTAATTCCATCTGCTTCATTCATCTCTTAGACTTTAAAACTGTCACATCTTAATCACCTATTAAACCACATTAAACCTGCACATTATCTGTGTCTACAACCATAGAACTGGAGCTTTTCCTTCTGGTTAAGCATCAGTAAGGGACAACTTTGTCAAACAGAACTCCACTAATGAAACGTGTGATGTTTACATATGGAGCAGAAGAAATGAGACCAAAATAATACTATGGTATCTGAAATAATGAAAATGTTGGCATATGCAGGTTTGTAGTATATAACACCTGCTTTCTTTCAGATTATGTTTGATTTATCAGTACCTGCACTTAAGAGAAAGAAGAGGGTTGAATGTCACCTACTTCAACAAGGGCTTCTAGGCACCACAGCAGTCAGTTCATCAGATACTCATAAAATAGGATCATGAGTACATCATTTCACATACACTTTTATAAGAAGCAATGTACCTGTTGCTTGCATTTCTGTAATTGTGTTGTAGTTCGCTTTGAAGTCAGCTCAGCTATTTCTACCAGGAAAAGGTACTGTTAGGCACTAATATAGGAACCAGAGGTCTACTGTGAATTTTATATGTAAATAGACAGTGTCTGTCCTATGATAAATAACAAGAATATCAAAGGTAGTTTCAAGCAGAGATGGAGAAAATACATAAGAGGCAGTCTGGAAGGTAATGAAAAGCAGCAGTTACAACATGCCATCTGTCTGACTATCAGACTTTTGGCATTGCAATTGAAAAAAGTTTGGGGGGAAACTTGCACATGGACAATGAAGTCATAGAATCATAGAATCATAGAATAGTTAGGGTCAGAAAGGACCTTAAGATCATCTAGTTCCAACCCCCTGCCAAGG
>JAVHNF010097954.1:0-15236 GCA_034783455.1 Micropsitta finschii | reverse complement strand
ATCCATCTCTGACTACCCACACCCTCTAGCTTAACATTTCCATGGCTTGATGTCATCAACAGAATTAATATACCTCTCAACTCTAGTCTTTTGAGTATTTCCATTTGCAGCACCTCTTCAATCTTTCGATTTATGTCTCCACACAATTCATCAGTGTTCGCTCTAAGGTGGGCAGTTATGGTTTTTAGATAGATTTGGAAAACATGAAAATACAGAACTAAATACCTGAAACTTTGGACTTGCTCTCATCATTGCTTTGTAATTCTTGTGCTATTGCTCTGCCTTCCCATCCCAGTTAGCAGTTCCCCATTTGGTACCATAACAGTGATTTACTGCCACTGCTGCACTGAAATTTCTGTAGATTAGACTAACTACTAAGATTACTTGCAAGATCAGTTATCAAAAATACAAGCTTAGGTTGTCGTGGTCTACCTTTGGTTTAATTTTATTTTCCATTTACTTCAATGAGTGTGTCCTGGGTTCAGCTGTAACAGTTATTTTAGTTATTTGTAGCTGGTGCAGTGCTGTGTTTTGGCATTAGTTGTTTTGTTTTTGTTTTTGTTTTTGTTTTTTTTGTGTGTGAAGAATGCTGATAACACACAGATGTTTTTAGTTGTTGCTAAGTAATGTTTACTCCAATCAAGGACTTTTTCAGTCTCATGCTCTGCCAGTGAGGAGTGGCAGAGGAAGCCGAGAGGAAGCAAAGACAGGACACCTGACCCAAACTAGCCAAAGGGGTATTCCATACCACAGCACGTCATGCTCAGTATATAAACTGAAGGGAGCTACCCAGAAGGTCAGATTACTGCTCAGTGATCTGGGTCACTGATCACTGGCTCAGGCTGGGTATCGATTGGCGGGTGGTGAGTAATAATATTGTGCATCACTTGTGTTTATTATTGGGATTTTGATACCTTTTCAGTTTTATATTCTCTCCTTTTGTTATTTCCCTTATCATTATTGATGGTAACAGTAGTAGTTTTGTATTATACATTAGTTACTGAACTGTTCTGATCTCAACCCGTGAGGTTTATATTCTTTCTATTCTCCTCCCCATCCTGTCTTGAGCTGGGAGGGAGGAAGAAGGGGGAGAGTGAGTGAATGGCTGCATGGTCTTGTGTTGCAGGCTGAGCTTAAGCCATGACAGTGTAAGTGTTCTTTTCATTTGATCTGCTTCATCTAAGATGTCAGTGATCTCCTGAATGGTTGATTTATCTGTGTCTTCTCCTCCAGTAGATTGATTCCAAATTTATAGTGATTTCTCTATCTGAAAATGTCACCCTGGTGCAGTGGCTCTACTGGGTGTTCCACACCTGCAGACCACCTCAAAATTGTGCTGCAATTCTGCTGCTATCTGAAGCCACTCAGAGTCAAGCTTGTAGCTGCTATTTTAATATGGTAGCGGAATGCTAAAGATTTAGCTACATCAGTCAAGCAAAAACATTTAAGTGTCACTCTTGTCTTTATAAAAGGTAAGACAAATTGTCGCTCCATTAAAAATACAAATGTAAAGTGCCATTAAAAATACAAATGTAAAGTGCACTTAAACACTGACCAAGTTGTTATGTTGATGAAACTTAATTACCTGTTGTCCATGAAATGTAACATGCTGCATAAAAACTCAATCATTGAGGCACAGTCAACATTACTCATGCATTAACCAAATGCCTAAACTGGAGTGCTAAAAGACTTTCATTTTGTCCTTGTTTATTTAATCATCACACCAAAAAGGAAAATATTTGTGTACTGGTCCAAAGAAGATTTCAAAGAACAGTTTGAATTGCCACCTGATTTTTTTTTTTTTTTTTTTGCTACCTGCTATACACATTGCAGAAGATTTTGCCTTTGTGTTTAGTATTATAATCCTGTGGTGCTTCCCTCCTTATACTTGCCAGTGAAAAATATCTGGTATTTAAAGTCTCTTCCCACTACTCCCCCAGTTAAAGCCAAGCATCATATGCAAGAAGCTGGATGTTTTTAATGTACTAACAAGATCCTTTCTTAAATGAATGAAAAAAATGTTTTTAGTTACATTTCACAAACACAAAAATCTGCTAGGTTTTCTTTGCTCCTATAATCACAGAATCAAGAATTTTAGCACAAGTACTCCAGCAGATCTGCAGCTTTATTCTCTTCCCTCCTTTCCCCCTACTACCAGTTCATTTCCACTCAGATGAGCTCTTACCATTTGATGACTGCAGAAGCCTGATATCTCTTTAATAATATATTGTAACCATTGTTCTAGGGAAGGCAGAACAGATTAAACTGAAAAGATTTGCAAAGCTTTTTCTTGGGCAACCATCAATTTAGAATACACTCGCTTAGATTTACAAAAGTAGCAGGAGTAAACTATAGAACTACCTCTTATTATAATTTGCTCATTTGCACTTTAATGAATAAATTATTATGCTGTATCAGTTCTATTCTGCTGTCATGATAAAACTTGCATTTATATAACCTGTAATCAGTTTCACTATGAAAACAAGGGAAAAATTGATTCTGAGATGACAAGCACAAATATCTTTTTACATAGCGCTTAGTTTTGAGAATTTACAAATGGTTTGTAGCAACATGCAAAAGAGAAAGTGCTATTAGAGGTGTGTCTACAGCAATTATTACTGTGCTGAGAACTAGAATGGATGTGCAATCCACCCTTCACATACCTGAGCTATAGTACATATTTTGCTTCTTGCAATTTACTTTGCTGATACTGTTTCATCAGAAGAGAAAAAAGGCTTTTTTATACCTACACAAGATAAAAAAATGGATTTCAACATGAGATTAGTTAATCCCAGCAAGCCTGAGATGTTTGCTCAAGAAGCATCTTTACTTGGAGAGGGGCTGTTACTTCCTCCTGGGTTTCTGGCCATACAAGTGTGTGACCTGGGGCTTTGTCACCACAATCTTTCTGCAGGTTGGGCTGTGGATAAAACTGCAGGGAAGCGTTTCCCTGAATGCAGAGTGTGGGCACCTTGGTTTGGTGACGAGCAGGTTTTTTCAGGACCTGCTCTGGCAGCACGTTGCACGAGGGCAGGAATGAGTCAGCTCCCAAGTTCTCTCATTAAAAAAACCCCAAACCCCCTGGATTTTAAGATGCCACGAAAGGTGAGGTGTGAGTGGCTGAGGTGTGAGAAGCTGTTCAAGTCCCTGATGGCTGGTAGGGACTGTTGTGAATCGTGCCAGTGCTACTCCAGTGCACAGCTCATGGAGCTGCTGCTGGGGGGAGAACTGTGATGCTGCTGCTCATTGGCTTCATTGGTGGCTCTTGGGTTCAAAACAAGGTTTGGTTTAGTTGTTCAGCAGCTGGCCACATGTTCTCACCTGCCACCTGCAAGGACTTTCTGTTAACCCAAAAGGAGACTTTTCAGATCTCCCCACTGAGAGGGATCTTCAAAGGTACTCAGTATTGGAAGCTTGTTCTTTTGTTTTCCAGCCATCCAAAGAGGAAGGAAATGAAGAAAAGACAGAAGACAATTTAACTACCTTGTTTCCTGGGCAGAAAAGGAGGATCTCTCATCTTGTCAAACACGGAAATGTAAGTGAAACTTTCAGAAGCAAAAGGTTAGATTCTGGGAAGTGAGGAATTTCTGTCCTGTTACAATCCCGGCAAACAATGCAGCCCAGGTTCAAGCAGTAATGTTAGTGCTGGAATCCATCTGTGTCAGTTTTCTTCCCTCTTCCTGACTTCTGAAAAGGATGGTTAGGCATGTTACACATAGCAGCAAAACTCTGATAATGTTCATAAAACCAAGGGTAAGCTATGGAAGAGTAAATGGGTTCTGCATCTTGCCACACATTGAGATGGACTGAGAGCTTCATTTTTCTATAGTAAAGCTTCATCCAATCACTGAAATAAAAACTGGCCGGACACAAGGCCAGCCTGTGTCTGCTGGTACTTTTCTTTGTCTTGGGGACCTAAAAGATAGCTGTAGGAATTTCATCATGTGTTTTAAACCGTTACCTTGTGTCTGCTCTGAATCAGCCAAGATACCAACAGGATCTTGTTTGATGCTCTTCTTTCACAACTGTGAAGATACTTAAAATAGAGAGGTGAAAAATAACAAGAAAAAGACAAGGAAGGCGTTCTGATTTATTTGTTTCCCACTGGGATTTTAATTCATGTTTTCTCTGAGGGTTTAATGTGTTTCCCTCCAGGTGCCGAGTACAGATTAGTCAGCTTTATGTTCTAGCAGGATAAGAGTGGAGACTTACACACTGATTAGAGCTGGGGAGTTCAAATTAATTGTTCCCCCTTTCTTCCTTGCCCAGAAAAGGTTTCTTTTAATAATTGGAAGCCCTGGGGTCAACACAGTGTGTTTTATTTAACTGCGTATCTTCAGCCAGTTCATGTGTTTTGATAAGGGCCCTTTCTGCCCAAGTGAAGAGATAAGAGGCTGAAGCAAATGGGTTGGAAATTCATTAACTCAAATATCTTTTGTAAATGGGTGCCTTTTAGGCATGTGCAGATCTTTCCATACATTTTCTTAATGTGACAGCTGATCCCAAAATGCTTTCCAAAGATGTGAGCCCCAGTGCAGCTATTGCATGGGCAAACAGAGCCGATCTGGTGTGCTCAGCAGCAGCTGTTGTGAGCACGCACTGGGACCTGTGTTCCCTGGATAACCTCAGCCTGATGCTGCTGCCAGCTCTGCTCAGGAGGTGCTGTGAGACCTGAAGCACAGCTTTTACACGCAGAGTTAAGGTTTCTGCTTTGCTGTGTCGCTCCAAGTCGAATGCTTGTTCTGTCTGTGCTTGTGTTTTATAGCTCCAGGACTGAGCAAAGCAGAAGGGGAGGGAGACGAGTTCTAGTTTAGTTGCTGGGGGAAATGGTGGGCCAAAGGAATTGAAGGTGAGGCAGAAAATGAGTGTCCTGTCCTGCTCAGAAGTCTGTAATTACACTTGAATGGCTGACTGCATGCACTTTGGTATCCAGAAGCTGGTGTCAGCATCAGAGACAAGGAATGCAGGAGGTGCCAGCTTGCCCTCGATTTGTGGTCTCAGAAGCGCCGTGTTACACATGGGCTGTGCGAGCGCACCCTCTCAGAGGAGATTTTGTGAAGGAAGGCCTGTTCCTCACAGTTCAAAGGTTATTAAGGAGTGTGGAGAAGTTTGTGCTACTGATGCTTCTCTTCTGCTAGAAAACTTCTCTCTTTGCTGACATAATTTCTGGCACCTTTCCTGCAGCCTAATTTTGTACATCAAAGAAAAGGCATGTGGGACTTGTTTGTGCTGGTAATGGCTACAGCAGTGAAATGCCTCCAAGAAGTAGGCAGGGGCAGAGCCTGTTGAAAGTTCAGAACTCAGTTTATGTAATGCTCTAATCCCATAAATAGATATATGTGAGCAGTTGCAGGAACTAGAGCCCCGAAACAAGGCTGCTAGGAGGTTTGGAGCTGCTATAAGGCGAGGGTAGTTGGCTCTTCAGCATGGGAAAGAGAGGGAGCAAACTGGAAAACTCAAGTGTCACATAGCAAAGGGGAATGCAGAGCAGTTGGTTGGTTTTTCATTGCAATATAAACCAAAGGAGCGTGCAGCAGGAAGCAAGGAGCTAGGTTCATTTTCTAGTGTGAGACTGTAGAGCTGAGAGTGTGGACAGCATCCAGAACCTGAAAGGAAGTTGTAGTGAGGTGGGCTTGGTGTCATCTCCCAAGTAACAAGTGATAGGACATGAGGAAATGGCCTCAAGCTGCCCCAGGGGAGGTTTAGGCTGGAGATTAGGAACAATTCCTTCCCCAGAGGGTGCTCAGGCATTGGAACAGGGCAGGGCTGGAGTCACCATCCCTGGAAATGTTCCCAGACCAGGCAGATGAAGCCCTTTTAGTGACATGGATTAGTGGTGGCCTTGGCAGCGCTGGCAACGGTTGGACTTGATGATCTTTAAGGTGGTTTCCAACCTGGCTGATTCGATGATTCTAAGTGGGTTAGGCACAGTGATGGGGACCATCATGCCATTAAGCCAGCAGTTCAAATACCACTTACCAATTTAGGAACATGCCAGAGTGCTGGGAGGCCTTGCCAGAGGGCGGATCATTAATGTCGTGGTCTTTGGTGAGTGCCTATGTTCTGGACGATGGTTGGAATCTTCTCTCCAAAGCCTGTATTTGCTGATGGAGAGGAGTTGAGGAAGAGAGACCTTTGTTGGGTGAATGGAAGCCAGAGGGTGGGACTGAGCAGGCGAGTGCGCTGCCTCTCAAACCTTTCTGTCTGTGCAGGCCGAGGTCCCGAGCAAGCCCGTAGTCCGTCCGTACCGTCCCCCCACGGCTCAGGAGGTGTGTTACCAGAGGATCCAGCTGGCTCAGCAGCAGGCAGCACGGCTGGCTGTGGCCGTGCAAAAGGCCTCTCTTTCCTTGCCAGGAGAAAAGAGGAGGATTGCTCATGTGCCAAATGCAGCCCTCCCCGCAGCAGCCAAACAAAGTAAGCCAGCAGCGTTACCTGTGATCTCTGTCCTGTCCTCTCGCCTGCTAAAAGACACTGACTTCTGTTGAAATTTCTCCTGAGCAGATGTGAAACTATCAGGAGATGTGGAGCATCTTGACTCTGTCCTGTCAGTGAGCAGTGGGATGTCTTTACCCTGAGATATTCCATCCTGTGAAAAGCAACAGACTAGATTTACAGCCCCGTTCCTTCCTCTGCCTCACCCAGCCTCCGTCACTTCAGCCTGTTCTATTTCTGTTTCTTTCTTGGAGCATGTTTGCTCATTTGCTCTTCCATTTAAGCCTTCAGAGATGGCATGAACAGGAGGGAAGTACTAATTAATGCTCATTGGTATCCCTTTGTAGTTGGAAGGACTCAGAGGTGACGTGATGGGCAGTTACTGAGTATAGCTGACAGGGTTACCTCTTTAAACTCTGCTGACTCAGTTACCCCAAAACAAACAGAAATGAAGCACGTTTCCTGGCAGAAGGTTCCTTCATCCTTGCCTGGAAGGTGGCAAAATTGCCCAATTTATATCCCTTTGGAGGCTTCCATTTGAAAAAAAGCACAGCTTGCAGCATGGGCCTTTTATAGTAAGTTCCTTCTGGCTACTTGAAGCCCAGTGGCAGGATTTTACCTTTTCTGTTTCTTACAGGCCTTGTGAGTAGTAAGACGTCTGCTGCTGGCAGGAGTGTCACACCTTCCAATGACTCTGAAGCACCCACCCTTTCTCTGAAGGCTTGCACCTTAGCTGGGATGGCTTCAAAGACCACCAGCACCGTTATGCCGAAAAGGATAGCACATGTTCCCTCCTTACAGGTAAGAAACTGGAAATCTCTCTGGTCATTCCCCATTGAGGTTTAACCAAGCTGCTCCAAACTTAGCTCTCTCTGAAGAGCAGTGTTTTGATTAGGTTGATTAAAAGGGATTGTTTCTTCCTGTGGTTTTCCTCGATAGCATTGTATAAAAAATTAAACACTTGAGGGGCAGAAGCTTAAAAAGATAGAAATACTTAAGTGCTGCTCTGATCTCTTTGAATATTGATCACTCCTCTTCAGTCTGAGCCTTCTGTTGTGCTTTGTGCCTAGGTGTGGAGCTGTTTGTGTCAGAGACTTGGAGTCTTTCGTGTTCAAAAGGCATGGCTGGATTAATGACCTTCCTGGGCTTTGTGGGCTGTACAAAGGAAGGTGGTTATGAATAATGGCCCGCAGTGACCTGTATAGTTAAAATGTGATCATTTAAACTTCATACTGCTGTTAATATTTGGGGGAAAACCTCTTTTTTATCTTTCCTTTTTCCCCCATGAATACCTGCCTTAGCTTTTGGGTACTGTTGCTATGGGTTCCTTAGCACAGAAGTCCCTCCTTTCCCCGTGAGCACTTGGGGAACATGTTACTCACTAAGACAATTCCAAATACAGTTCCTCATTTAGCAGCAGGTGATGGCATAAGCAGCTGCTAGCTGGAATGGGTAGCAAGGAGTGTCCTGGTTAATGCCAGGGCTTGATTTAAAAATATCTTTATTGGTGATAACTTGTGTCAAGATATATCATAACTGCTTATTTCTGTAGGAAGAAGTCGCTTTCTTCCTTCCCCACCCAAAAAACCACCATAGTAACATAGAACTTGAAGCTGATTACAAATAAAAGAAACAACTGAAAGGATAAAATATTTACCAGTGTTACAGAGGTGCTTCAAGGGTGTCATATGAGAAAATATACATTTGTAATGAAAAGGACCAAATCCCTGTGAACAGGGCATTAAAGTGGAAGTCTCATGAGGAAAATGAGTACTCTTCCCATTGAGATAACCAGTTGTTCCCCCTTGAACGTGCTCATTATCTTTCATGGAGCTGGTTTTATTACATATTGCAGCAAATGGTTTCATTTATGGATATCTCTTGGGTGAGATGGAGACTGACAAAACAATTTGGGTGCTTTAGAGGTGAGCATAGGATTTCTTCTCTGGAAAAGAGGCAAATTGTGTGATTTGAGTGGTACACTGATGTTTAATGGAAAACTGCAGTGGTGGGTTGTAACTCGGTCCAGTGTGCAGTGTCCAGTGTACTGGTTTTATGCCCAAACAATATGTCTTTCAATTTAAGGGGGAAATCTTTTCAGGAGCATCATGATTTGCATTAACAGAAGAAGAAAACCCCGGTGCAAGGAAGTTACAGGAATCCTACAGGAATTGGGATGATTTAGTTGGCTGCCAGCTTGGCAGGAGTGATTCTCTCATTCTCTCTTCACAGCCAGAGCACCAAAAAGAAAATCATGTCTGTTGTGCACATAACTGTTGCGTGTTCATGTCTGCAAAGTGTGGTGCTTGGTACCATCCTAATCTTAAGCCTGTTAATTCAAACATCAGCATTTCTGTGGTCTGGAATGCTTGCGTGTGTAAATGTAGTATTGTGACTAATGCCACTGGGAGTCCTTGGCTGCTGGGTGAGTTGTGTAATGAAACATGGTTGTTTTCTGAAGCAGTTCAAATACTGAAGGTGGCACAAAAGCTTCAAGTGGTGTTTCTAGTACCAAAAATGATGTGTGTTATGTTTAGCTTTGGGCAGATTTTCAAAAAGGAAATTGTGCCACTATTAATAACAGACCAGGAAACGTGACAGTCTCAAAGCGACGTACTTCTTAAACCCTGAATAGCCTCTTTCTCTCTCCCTGTCTCATCTCTAGAGCACCAGCTTACAGAGGCCTGTTATTCCCACAGAATTTGGTGCTAAAGTCCCAACAAACATCCGTCAGAGATATCTGAATCTCTTCATTGATGAGTGCCTGAAATTCTGCTCCTCGTCCCAGGAAGCATTTGACAAGGTCTGTACAAATGCTTGCTGCTTATGAATCAAGTGCACAGCAGTGAATAACCTCCCCTGCCCTGGCTAAGACCTTCTAAATTGCAACAAACCCAGAACAGAACTGTTGTCCACGTACAGTTCTGTAGAGGAGACTGGCATTAAATAATTCCAGAGCGGATCACAGGAAGTGCAATCCCTGGGGGGGTTCCAGTAAGAAATCCCATCTTTCATTCAGAAAGCATTCACTGTCTGTTTAGTAGAGGAATGTGTGTTGTGGTCAAGCTGGACAAAAAGGCCTTTAGCTCTGGTATAGCAGCAGACACCTTCTGGAATCTAAGTGTTCAGCAGTGATAGTGAGATATTACATGTAATTAGGGTAAAACTTGCTGCTTATAAAGGCTTTCAGGGAGGCTTTTAAGTAGCCTTCTAATAGTAGTGAATAGTATAGTAGGGTTTCCAAAAGCAGAGTTGAGAAAGTGATCTGTTTTATTAGAAAACTTTGGCCCTTAATGTTAGTTGGGTAAATATGGGACATGCTATGCTGTGTTTTGTAACCAAAGCAGATGCCACGAGGGTTTCTTCTGTGGGATTTCACCTCACAGCTCTCTAAGGGGAATGTTCCTGTTGCATCCAAGGAGTGACTATTTGTCAAACTTCCTTCCTTGCCAGTTAAGATTTTGCATTGCCACTGAAGTGGAGAAAACGGCCTTTCCCTGGCACTTCCACAGCTGCTTTGTTAATCTGTCAGAGATGATTTCACATGAAAATGCTTCTAGCACTTTGCTTAAAATAGTTATTTTTTTTTTCCTCTTAGTCACCCAAGCAGGCCCCAGAATCATCCTTGGATTCTGTATTTTAAGAGCCAAACATTCTTGTTCTCCAGCAGCAGCAGTGGGAAGAGAGTGTGTAATAATGAATTGCACTATTTGCAGGCCCTGTCAGAAGAGAAGGTGGCTTACGAACGTAGCACCAGCCGCAACATCTACGTAAATGTGGCAGTGAACACCTTAAAGAAGCTCCGAAGCCTGGTGCCCAATTCCTCCAGCAGTACGAACAGTACGTACCACTTTTGTGGTTTACTAATCCGAGCCCTGCTTGGATTAGAAGCCACCGAGAGAAACTTGTTGAAAAGACAGACCCATTTCTCAGAAGCATTATGCTGAAAGGCAAACAACTCCAGTTAGCTTTTTATAGCCTGGCAAGCTTTAATGGGCCTTCAAGAGGCAAGTCCTACAATGCTTTGTTGGCTCTCTGAACCTAAATGGAGATAATGCCACATGGATTATTTTTTTTTAGCCCAAGTTCTTTAAAATGAAAAGCCCCACTAATGGAGTAACTTTCACATGATGCCTTCAAAGTGATAGACTCGTCCATCACCGCAGAAATCTGTTACACACATTAAGCTTCAAGAGAGAAACGAAGAGGGTTAAGACATTTCATTATTGGCTCTCGAGAGGGTACATTAAACAATCAATTTGTGCTGTTCTTGTGAATTTTTTTTTTTTCCCCTGGTCTCTTCCCTTTTCTCCCCTCTGTCTTCATTACCTTCATGGCCATTAGTCAGAGCGGCTGAACTTGGGAGGCTGGCCTTTAGGAGAGGCCTGCCAGTTAATGATTAGTAAAAAGCACCTCTCTGCCATTATCTGATGTGCTGAGTATATTGTAGAGCTCTGAAGCTCTTTTCTGAAAGAAGTTGAAAGATTCAGTATGGGAGTGTGGTCTGCAGGGACCTGACAACAAAGCTGCTCTCTGCAGGTGGGTGATGCCACCAGGCAGCACATGACCAGGTCGAGTTGCTTCTGTGCACTCTCTTGCCTTTGGTCTGTAGGACGCCTTCTATGCAGGGTAAGCAGGTAGAGCTACCAGAGGTTCCAAGGGGAACTGTAAAAATGGCCTTGCTGCCCTTAAAAAGAAGTTGCTGTGAGCTGACAGTGCAAAGAGGAAGCTCCCCATAGTGCTGGAATGAAAATGCTTGGCCATCACCTCACACATGCCAATTACTGGAGCAGAGCAAGAGTTGCAGAGGATAACTGCAGTCCTCCTTTTACTGATGTGTAGTGCCCCAAACTCTCGGACTGAAGTCACTTAGCTGGTTATCTGATCTCTGTCCTGTTTTTCTGCTTCCCTTCTCTCACTACAGAGATAAGTAACAAGAAAGTGGTGTCCCATGAAGCTGTGCTGGGAGGGAAGCTTGCTGCTAAGACAAGCTTTACTCTAAACCGGTCAGGGAGCTTGAGAGCAGAGGATTTAACAGGTAAGACCCTGCTCCTGTGAGGCTGTAACCTGTAAATTATAGCTGGAGGTGTAATGCTGTGACTGGGGAGAGCAGGATCTGGCTGATGTGTGAAGTGCTGTGTTGGAGGTCTTTGCAAAGGAAACAAATACCAAAACAGATTTTACATCTACTGTTTCAAACTTATCTGGTCCTTTTTGTAAAATTCATGTTACAGCTGAGGAGAAATACAGAAATATATGTTGGACATAGGAGACATCTGAGAAATATGAAGAGTGGGCTTGAAGAAATGTAAATTAACACAGTTTCAAAATTGTGGTAGACTTGCATAACTTTAAAACAAAATTGCTGGTGATTACTGATCCTGAGTAAGTTTAATTATTAGTATAGTCTTACCTACTAGAGTTAGGACATACATGCACATAAATATCCTCTAAAAATGTCCTTTTAAAAACTGTTAGGTAACAATTTCTTTTGTATCTGTAGCTGAATATGCTTAAAATAAATACTTAAAATAAATACTTAAAATAAAAACTTAATTGATTTAATATGGGAGGAGCATGGCTCCTTTTTTCCTTTATACTTTTTTGTCAGCTATTGCTGATAACCATCAAAATTTTTTCTATGATTATGATTAGAAGCAGAAGTATGATCTGTTTAATGTGAAAGATGAGCATTTAAATGAAGGTTTTGGAAAATAATTTTAAAAGTTGGTTACTTTTACTCATTTGGGTTGGGTGTAGGTGTCTCAGCTACTGCTGAGAGTAAGAATTTACCAAAATGTAAATGCTCAATTCACAATTGAAAAATTTTGCACATAATAAAAATCTAAGCATTGCTCTCAGGTTAAAATTCTAGTTTACTTAACTAATGTGCATGCAAAAAAAATTTGAGTTTTATGAATTAAGACTGTGAAATTTGTCCAGTGTGTGAATGCTTTGAGTGTGTGATAAAGAACACTGTTCATACTGTTTTGAAAAGAAAATCACAGCGAAGCCTTTCCCTGAGCACCCATTGGAAATGTCTGTCGTACACCTTCGATTTCATTATAGTGGCAGAAACACTTTTGCCCTGAGTGCTTCTTCTAGCCGTGCTTCTTAATTGTTGTTATTTGGCAGCGTGAAATATTGATGACATTGGTCAAAAAGATTGACAGCTGCATGAATTGTTATTAACCAGCCTGTTGGTTGTAGCTTAAAGTTCAATAAATACCAGGATGCAGTATAAGCCTCAGGGAGCCTCTTTCTTTTCTGAACAAATGGAAATTAACTATTTGATGTCTTTATAAGCCATTTGTCTTTTTGCCATCATCCCCCCAAATAATTTTTATGGCACTAAAAATAAATGTCAGATTTGCTAATATTTACTTCTCCATCCAAGTATTCTCTCATAACTGGGGATCATGGCACCTTCCTGACCCTGAAGGAGGTAAAAACTGGGCATTACATGAAATGTGACTGTCCAAGTCTGTGCTCTTACTGGAATTCATCACCACAGTAAACAACAGAAAAATCATTCAGAAACATCAGGAGCTGGGAAATAACATGAGACAGAATGATTTTTGGAGTAAGAAATAACTCGTATAATACTGATACATGAAGATGCTTTTCAGACCCCTCCCCCCCTAAGGTTGATGTACTGTTACAATGTGGAGTAGTGCATACATGCATCCACGTAATAAGTTGTTGAAAAGCCTCACTAATCAGCTATCAAGCTGGAGAGCAAATCTTTAACAATACACAAATTCTTACCAATCCAGCCTTAAGGTTTTTGGGGTTTTATTTGCTTTTTTAATGGTGCTGTGTACATTCCCTTTTGCGCACATCTGCTATCTCAAGCTTAAATCCTGGTTAAATTAATCTTCTCAGAAAAAATACGCTATTTTTCCTGTCTACAAGCAAATTTAGAGTTTTATCACCTGTTTCTCTGATGGTTCAGAGATATCCGATATCAGTCTCCTTTTATATTTATTGCTTACCTAGCTCAATTCCCTGAATGTCTTAGCTATTATATATTCTTCATTATTACTACTTGTGATGTGACATATCATCTTTTGGCCTTCAATCAAAATAAGTTAGTTGTAGTAACAGGAAGAATCTATTAAAGTTTCAGAATGTCTGATTTCTTCAGGATGGGTAGCTGGGAAAAATACCTTGCTGAGTTAGTACATGCTAAATTGTGCCTATAAGAAAAAAAACGTAAATAGCATGTGCATATATATGTATCTTTATACATTCCAAAGCTTCATCCTGTCAAACATACTCGAATGAATCATCACTTTGACTTTGCATAAAAGATTCAGATCAACACAGTGTTGTCCCATAATTATTAATTGCTCTTACTAGCCAGTCAGGGTTTGTCTGACTGTAACTGTGCAGACCTACTTAACCTGTATTTAAAACATCACATGTGGGTAATACAACATGTGATATACTGAGCACAGTTTGGGACTTGGAGGAAACACCGTATTGAAGCATGCAGTATGTTTTGGGTCACTGTTTTTTTGCTTTGTTTTTTTTGTAAGTTGTGAAGGGAGTTTTGTCTGTCATGGATTACTTTGTCTCCTGCAAGATCTTGCTATTAGATGCTTTGTTATGGTGGTTAGGATGAATATTTGATACATACTGATAAAGACAAAAAAGTAACTCCTTCACTGAGATTTAATTGAACAATCATCATGCCCTAATCATATTTTTCAAATATTTTGAAGAGGTAAAAGTTTAATTCACTTTTACAGTGTCTCTATTAAGTTACACTGCGGCAAGTTTATTTCCTTTGATATTAATCACTTGCTATCCCATGAACATTTTGAATTCTCTCTTAGTTGCAAAAGTATTTTCCCCATCTTTACTGTACTCTACACATTAGCATACAGTACAAGAATGAACAACATATCTTGCAATTTCAAAATTAAATAAATTTATGTACACTTTCCATATGTTTTATTATTTGAGTACTTTTAGTAAAACAAGAAAATGTAATTATATGCTAAAAAGAAGTGATAAGTAACTTGTTTAACCAGTTGTTACAATCCCCCTGTCTTTGTTTCCAGCATCTGCAGCAATAGAACCTACTGCATTTCAATGATGACATTTAATCAGTGCATGTAAATCACCTTGGAGGCCTATTATTCTTGTATTCATGCAGAATACAAGCATGTAGGAGAATAATATGCAAAGTTTGTGAAGCTGAGGTCAGAGTGGCACCTGTATAGTCTTCTGCTCTTACAAAGTACTTCTGACAAATGGCATATGATATAACACAATGTGTTTGAATAAAATCATAAGATTCCAGAACTAAAATTGTTATCGGAATTTTATTTAAATGAATTTTTGTGTTAAGAAATTCTCTGCTGAGCAGCTGGTTGGATCCCCTTCGTACTGACTTTGTAATACATATCTTCTGTTTACCAGCTTCTGGGGGTAGATAAAGATGAAAATAAATGCATATTTAACTTCTGTACTGAAAGACTGAACTTTTTTAACCAAACGTCTTGGTTATAAAATAAACATGCTAAAACCATACATAGCAAGGAATTAATACAAATAATTTCCAGACAGACAATATTATCTTAACATTTTCAAATCAGTAACTGCAAGAATTTTTTACTTGCTGGTTTTTCGTGAAACTTTATAACCCATTGAAAGTGAAAAGAATGCTTATATTCAGGACAATACTTAGAGGGAGAGTGACTGAAAGCATCAGAGAAAAAGAATCACAGAATCACAGAATCACAGAATTCCAAGGGTTGGAAGGGACCTCAAAAGATCATCTAGTCCAACCCCCC
>JAVHNF010097916.1:0-16140 GCA_034783455.1 Micropsitta finschii | reverse complement strand
ATATCAGATTCATGCCTTGAATAGAGTATTATAAAGATTCCTTAAATTGTAAATTATAAATGTTTTGTCAGGCTGTGAATTTAGTTCCTGTTTCATCAAAACCAAGCAAGCCAACAAACCTCTCAACAATAACAGTTTGAAAAATAAATGTTGACACAGTGAGGAAATCTCAGTGTATATGAATTGTAGCTTTGGGTTTTATTAGCTAAATAACTGCAAATTGAGATGATTTTTAGGAAAAGGTACAAGCTAATTGTGATCATTGTTTTCAAGACAGGTTCCCTTAACGTCAGTCTACCCAAGAAGATCAATATGTGATCTTCCCGAAATCTTTTTTTCTTTTTCATGAAAACTAAGAAATCATTCAGATTCAGAAGAAATTGCTCCAATGTTAAAAAGGACATAAAATACTTCACAGGAGGTATGAGTTGATTTCAATTGGTATTTCTTCTTATGCTACAAATTTTACTTGATGATTAGATTACTTGCATTCAAGAACTTAGAACTTTCTTTAAAGGGCCTCCTACTGAAGTGCTTCAGCAATTGGTGCCCTGTATGACAGCTTACATTCAAAAATGCATCAAGGTTTGTGAGCACAAGGTTAGCACCATTCAATGCTGTGTCTCTTTTCTTACGATTAAAGTTTGCTTCTAACCTTGGTAGACAGGCATCCAAAGCATTCACTAGCTGTAGTTGTAGCAATATAATTGCAGTGTTTATATTTAGAACATCAACATATTATTAGTGATCTTTATCACCTCTGTATCCTACTTAGAATTTATCTTGAAGATACTGATAGTCACAGTAATTCAGGAAAAGAAAATGCTGTTTTTTTCTAAATACAATGAGATTGAGAATCAAAACTCATAACTTCATAAATTGCATGTGGAAGTAGAGCTGGCCACTGGGTTGCAACAGTGGATATGAAACTTAGTTTCTTGCCCAATTTGGCCACACTTCATAGAAAAGTCTGCTGCGCCATCCTTTTTTCTTTCTCTGAGAAAAGAATTGGTCATTTAAATATCTCCATGACAGCAGACAGAAGAGTCTCTCCTGTGGTCTGAGCAGGTTTGCATTTGTCTACCTGAAAGCACGTTTTTTTTTCTACCCTGCAAATATGTAATTTTCCTTATAAATCTTGTTAGAGCATACCTTTACCATCTCAGTGAAACTACTACAACAAGTTTGCTAGAGAACCTGTTCAAACCTGTAGGGAGGAAATGGAGAAGTCCTTCACTGGTGCTTATTAATAATAAACAGCTCCATATCTTCTCCATTTGTCACATTATGCACAGTGCCTAAAAACGTGGGACTGCTCTGAGGAGGAAGAATAACTAGTAAAGGTAATTAGTACTGGTATGTGTTTTTCATTTGCTTTGTTTTGCTAAAGAAGTTCATGATCAGGCAAGTTCTATGAAGTAAACCAGCATCCTTTCGTACAAGAAATCCCTGCCTGTGACAAAAGAAGAGGGAAATTGTTCCACCCATCTGAAGTAGTTCCTCCACCGCATGGAAATAAGATTGTATAATGAACAGTTGCGCATCATGCAAATGGATCTACACATTCATAAAGCAGCTATCATGCTTGTAGTATGATTATGTTTAATCTTTTCTTTAAAAGCATTTAAATGATTATGAATAGTGTCTGAATCCAAATGGGAATTTAAGCACCAGGAATATAATGTGGATGCCTACATCCAAAGCCGTCATTCTGTCAAGTCTTGCTGAGTTGATGTGTTGCTCAGAAGTTCACCAACTTAGCCAGTTCAAACATGGAAATGCTGTTACTAGGGTGTCTAGACTTCTGCCCAGTCTGAGCAAGTTTGGGCCTAGCTTCTACCAAAACTAGATTGAGATCTGGTAACAAGACATTGCTTTGCCTACGTTTGCTGAGGAACTTGTTCTGTTAAGCATTCAGAAAGCATATCTTACATACATGCAAAGCAGCTCCCCTCACAAAATTAAGTTGTGGCCACCTTTTTAGAAAAAAAATGTTGGAGGAATGCTGTGTTACTCAATAAGAGACACTAACATACCAGTGTGCTGGCAAGCTCTTCAAGACAAATGGTGGAATTTTTGTCGGACGGAAGACAGAATGGAGTAGCAATGCACTAGGACATCGTTTTGATCATTCTTTTCTCCAAAGAACTAGTTATGTGTATTCATACTAGCAAATCTTATTTTGAATACTCAGGATAGCATGCTGCTTATAGCAGTCACTCAGCAAATGGAATATCCAGCATTTTTGATCTTAATTGTATGAATAAAGTTCTCATTCCAGCCTCCTTCTTTAAATTACTGAAGGCAGCTGCACAACAGGTTCTCCCATATTTTGTATTTCTACTTCACAAACACTCCTTTTTTATTTATAGAATTTATGGTGTATAACTGTGGTGGGTTTTTTTACAAATTATTGTAAAATAAAAGAAGCTCCACAAATTATTAAATTTTATGTGCTTTATCTTTTTTTTTTTTTTTTTTTTTTTGAGCAAGACATGCATTACGTGAACTTTATAACATTCAGTGTAGTTAAACAGAATAGTAAAGCCCACGTGTTGCTACCAACTTCAGGGAGCTAAGCTGTTTCATCAAGGAGTCCTCAGGTAAATCTAATATTTCTGTGCCAATATTTAGAATAATTAAATGACTTTTAAAAGTTGAGTTGCATAGAATGTCTTTTCTAAGGCACACACATCTAGTACATGAACAGAATAAATCTTTTAATGAAGCATTTTTTTAAATTCTATTTGGTTTCTTGTTGGAATCTTCATATCCAAGACTGAGCACTTGCGTGAGGAAAAAGATACAGCTAGAAGTTTCCTATAGTCACAGGCATCAAAGTGAAAAGGATGCCAGGCTTAAAAGTCCATCGTATCTTTATCTCTTTAGTGTCAAGTTTTCCTCATGTCACAATATATGCAGTCTTCAGGCTCTGGAAAGGTGTGGTTCATTTTAAGCTGATCCAAATCCAAGTTGCCACAATCCTGTCCTCCTTCTCCTGTTCTCCTATCAGCAGTCCCACCCACGCACTTGCTTTTGCATTTGACATTTAAGTAGCAACCTGGTGAGCAAGTTCAGAAATCAGTTCAGGGATGTATTTGTAAAGTTACTGTGATTTTTAGCCAGATCAGTTCCTCAAACTACTGTGACTTACAGGGTTTTAGGACATTCAGCCCTAATCACTCAGCCGTGGGGAATTCTGAGACAGGTTGCATTTCCATCAGTTTGGTTTAGCTTTATCCTCCGCTTTCTTCTCCTTATACCTTTGCTGTCCCTTGTATTGCCCCTCAAAACAAAAAAAATCAGCACTTTGAATACTGCATGGGTGTACATGGCTGCAGCTGAGGTCAGTTTTTCCCACTAATGTTTTTTAAAGAGATCTTCATTCAGTGTTCTGGATGAATAAATTGCTTCACAGTGGCATTGGGGCTGGCCATAAAACTGAAGGAAAGAGATGGGCACTTCATTTAGATTATCATTCCTTCTTGTATTCTGGAGGTATCTGCCTAGTTCCATCAGGAATTTTGTAGTTAAACTCTCATTAGCTCCAGGCAAGAGGATGGCATTCTCTCTCTTACTTCTGTAGCACTTACATGAACTAAGCAAAGCCTGGCCCTTACTTACTCCAAGTTTAGGCAAATCGCTATGTATCTTTTACAGATACTATGCAAAAGTATTTTATAAATATTTATATTAATGGCTAAATGTAAGCAAGTCTTATTATTTAAAGCAAAATGCTTGCATGTATGATAGGTACATCTTTAAAAATGGAATTGAATTGTGAAAAGAAAGGATATTATCATTTGAATATAGCAACATTAATTATGCCTTTATTACCCATAACAGATACCTTCTTCTGTGAAGTCATATATATTTTTTTTAATCCATTATCTGGTGTTCTGTAATTCATTAATTGATTTTAATTAAAGTACTATAAATTCTGTAAATTCAGTCTGTAACAGCACGCTTACAACTTCAACACTATAATATGGCCTGATTTATACTTTTCTCTTTCACTATCTGTTAATATGCTTATAGACACATGAGCTAAGGGGAATAAAAAAGCTTTCAAATTATTTCTGCTGATATTCTTACAATTTGATCACTACTGAAGGTAAAGAAATGGATTTTAGATTTCTTAGAATTCATTTTTGTACTTTTAGGTATGAAATGAAATGGAATTTATGTATGATTTTCAAACTTTTTCTGCTAATCAAATATATATATTTTGATATAAATATACAGTGATATAACTGATTCATTCTTCTGTTTACAGTTCAGTTCATGAACTGTTCAGTACATGAGAGTTGTTGCAGACTCATTAAGCAAAGTATTTAAGCACCTACTTAATTTGTTAGTTTTAAGAAAGTGCCTAGATTCTGTTAAAGCCAATGGAATCAGCCATAAGGTGCAGTGTTTTTTAATGAGTACAGTTGAGTTTACATGCATACTTAACATCATACATGCACTTATGTATGCTTATAAATGGGAGCATAAACCAAAAAGCATAAAACTGTCCAAACAACAAAATTGAGAATTAATCTATTTTCAAATATGAAATGAAAATACTTTTTACTTGGGTACCTTGCCCATTTAACTATGAACTTCAGAAAAAAAAAATGCAGCTTTTTGGAAAAGTCAACTTAATACATGATCATCATAGACCTATGCAAACCTTAGGTTGTGTCCAAGTGTATATGGTTGGTCACATTCACTCCTGAAGAAGGACAATTTATCACCAAGGGCTTTACAGTGGATTCATTTAGTGCTCCCAAATTTTTTACTAATTTACAGTGCATTTTATTTTTTCTTGTATATTGCTTTTGTGTAGAATGAAATCTGCAAACCAGTCAACATGAGAAATACACAGAGCAGTGAATGCTGGGCAACACAGAATGTGAATGTAGATGAGTTCAGCAACATACAAGCAAAATGCCTAATGACATAACACACCTACTATACCTAGCAGCTGATTTCTGGCCTTTGAGCTGATATTGTTTCTAGTCTTTGTGTTTGCTGGGAGGAAATGGATCATTTTTCTGGACAGATAGAGTGGATCACTTGTTCATAGTTCTGTTAAGGATAAGAACTCTTAGAAAGCCAAGATTTGGTGCAGAGTCATGCAGGTTTCAAACTGATGTAATTTTACAAACTTTATAGAGATTAAATTAGGATTATTTTATTTAATGTAAAATCCAACAGTTGGAATTCAGGCTAATAGCATTTAATGAGAGAGATTCAGCTGGCACACTGGCAGTCAATTTACTGGAAGTCCAAGGAGAATGAGGAAGACTGTGGCTTGAATCAGAGGACAAATTCATTTAGGAAGAAGAGATGCTTTAAGTCATGGAAACATTCTTTGCCAGGTTTGAGCATAGTATATTTAGGAATCAGATCATGTCCATCATGAGGCAGAGAAGTTATCGTTAACAAATTCACTTTATTAAGACACCAAGTTTTGGAGAGTTTCTCAACATGTTTATCTCTTTTTGCCATGATTATTTTTCTTCATCTTTACATCTACTCCTCATAGGCACAAGGATATTTCTGTGATGACAGAGGCTTTGTATCATGTATAATCTATATACACTTAGGGTTAGTTGTTGGTTTGCTTGTTTGTTTGCTGTGATTAGTTAATAATGACACACTTGAAGGATTAAAAGCTAGTTGTTCAGATACTGCTTCAAACCTAGTACAAATTAACGTGAATCTTACATTTACCGATGTACAAGATTAGTTAAAAGCATGATTTTGTAAAACAAGAAATTATGTTCGGGAGTCCCAGTTTACAGGAAAAGGATCTTTAGTTCTGATGTTTCCTTCTCTAGATTTTAGTAAATTTCTCAAAATGTACTTATTCACATTTCCTATGAAGTCTATATCTATATATAAAAAAATATTACTTTACTTTGTCTTAAAAATTGCTTCAATTACCATAACTTGGATTACAGTTTTGGACATTACAATTTAAACATACCAAATATTTTCCTTGTCTTTAATACTTTTAATGTTTTCCTTACTTTTTAAATGTTTTTCTTGCCATTAACACATTAATACTTGTAATACGTTTTGTCTTAAATGCTGGGGATGCCATTTTGCACGCTTGTGGACATTCCTCTTGTACAAAAGTGTTTCACTTTTCTGACTGTAGCTTTTTTCCTATTTTGTTATATTTTCAGGTAAAGGAAACTGCAGGAAGAAGAGATGTTTAGGAGAGATTGTGCTGAAACTGCAGATAACCCTTTGTAGCTGCTGCTATCCTTTATAAATGTGATGGGCAATCCTGCTCATGCTAAAAACAGGAAGAGTTTTGCGACTGATTTCACTGGGCTGACCACTGAGGGCATGGAGCTAAGCGCTCATCAGCACTCCACAGAGAAAGAAAAATCTCTCACGAGTTTTCTATTGAAATGAATGATGAAGTTTTGTTTTCAGCCATGGCTTCTCTCTTCACAGTCCCCAGCTGCTCCAGACGGGCTTCGCAAGACAAACACTTGTGTCCGCAGCCTCTGTTGAGCATCCTGCTTCTCCATTTCTAGCCATGCTTGAGAAGGGGACACAGTAATCCCCTAGAACTCCTTCTCCTTTTAGTCTGATACTGCCATGCATAAACAGATACAGAAGAATAAGGCAATGATCTTTCGTGTAGGTATAGTATAGTGTATGACATTTCTTTTATTTGTGCACCCTTAATATTATGTATTATTTTTAATATATTTTATATAATATATCTGTAGTCTATTTTATCTAGTATATCTGTGCTCACTTTTTTTCCACATATAAGTTTAATTCTTGTTGCTGTTCTGTGCTCAGATGTGGCTGTGCATGTCTGCAAACTAGTAACCAGAAATAGAAGGGTAAAAATAGGATTTGAGGTGGGGAAGAGGACAAAAACTATAATAATGCTCTTTCCGCACTTTTTTTTTTTTTTTTTTCCATTTAATCAAATTATTTTCCTTTTGAACAGTTCTGTTTTCCTTCCGTCTCTTTCCCGTATGTTACATGTGTCATGAAAGCATCACAGATACATATATTCTACTTTACTAAATAACCTATGACTATATATAAATTAGTACTTTTTGTTTGTTTATTAACTTTTATTTTAACTTGGGCTGCGTTTAACTACTTGGTAGGTTCTGTAGCATGGGGATAAGGTTTTGATCTCTATTTGGTTACTCCTTTTTTGTGACTGTTATTCTTCAGATACTTCACTGCCTTGATCACTTTATCAGTGGTGCTGCTTTCATGTTATAAGCTGTTTATATACTGTGGGTTTCTTATCTGCTTCTGTTTTTACACACCCTTTCATCAGACAGCCAGGCAGTCTCCTTGCTTTGCGCAGGGTTCATATCTCCCAGTAACACTTGCACAGCTGAGGTGACTACTCAAAACTGAATAGAAAACTGTTCCAGATGGTTTGATCTTTTTCACATCTTCTCCATCAAAAAGGATACCCAAATTCAGTGTACAAAAGCATAGCATGTGAAAAATGACAAATGTAAATAATAAATAATAGCAGACGTATAGGCCAAAGAGGAAGAGTGTTCCTGTTTGAAAACTGAGTGACATGCAGGATGGGTAGGGTAGTGGGAATCAGGGCAGTACTTCCAGGTGGCATGGCCAAGGAAGAGGGCTGCCAACCATTTGTTTTCAGTATCTGAATTTGAACAGCTGGAACATGGGGAATAAAGGGAAAAAAAAAAAAAAAAAAAAAAAAAGGAAGAAAAAACCCCAAAGAAATGTAGGTAAGGGGATACAGGGATTTCAGAAACAGTGCTGAAGAGACAGAAGCATAAATGAAGAGCTGACCAGGGGAATGCCTGGCAAGGTGTTTCTGAATGAGTATATTCTCTTTAGGTTGGACAGATGCCCACCTCAGTTTTCTGGTAATATCTGACTCTGCCACCCTAGCTCACTAGAGGATGTCACATAGGATGAGAGAGGATCTTAGCAAAGGAACATGCAGTCAGATTTTCAGAAGTTAGGGAATCAAGAGCTGAATATGTGAAAATCATATTATGATGGTGTTACAGATAATAGAGTAACAAGGCTAACTTGGAAGATGGAGACATCAAATGTTTCTTCGAGTTTATTCATTACTCTTCTGCTCTGTTTTGTAGGATGGAATAACTTTTACCTGGCCACTGTTATCCTGCTCACTATAAATATTAAAGATTTTCAACAATATAGTTTGCCGTTCTACTAAAATTATTTCATTTATAGTATTTGTTAAAAAAAAAAAAAAAAAATACAGAACAAAGATAATTTTCACATTTGATAGAGATGTGAAAATAACTGGTGATATTATTTCTGAGATTTAGTGAAAAATGAAAAGCACTACTAACATTTATTTGGCAATATTGCAAATATTGCGTATCTTAATCTCATTACAACATGGGTTATTTTTATTTCTTAAAAGTTAGTAGTTATTTGTTGAACATAATTTGACAACTTTGATACTTCTTTAAAGTTTGTTGACAGAAAGGTTTTATCTTTAGACAAGGTTTTCCCAGCTATACTCAGAGATTTTTAGCAGGATAAAATCTTTATCAAATTTTAATGGAATAAGATGACAGCTTGAAGGTTTTCTTGGATAAATCCATTTAAAATTTATTTCTCAGGCCTTGTTTCATGAAAGCAAATAGGTATGTGTTTCAGTTTAAGCTTATATATGATTTGAAGTCAGTAGGAACTAAAGAAATATTTAAGTGCTTTGTTGACTAACAAAAACCTAAGCACATACTTAACAGCAAGTGCTTTACTGGATTGAAACTCTTACAGTTTAAATGTTTCTCCAGTTGTGGTAAGAGTAGAGTGAAAGAAGAGTGAAAAATTACCTTTGATCTCACTGAACCATTTAAATTATAGGCATGGCTCTTTAGGAACCGAATCAGGCCAATTCAGCAGAATGAAGCTTCAAACTGTTCTTCTTACATGTAACACTAATTTCATTGGGTATGAAATTGTTTTCTGCTAATCCAAAGACATGAAATAAGAACAGAGCAAGGAATACCTCATAAAAATAAAGTGCCCCACTGATGGTTTATTACAGTGGGTAGTGATTTGGCAGAGGGAAAAGGTGTGCTCATTACACAGGTTTGCTGGAAACTCAAAAATTAACTTTCGAGTATTTCTTTAGCACCCCAATTTATTCTTTTCCAAAGACGTACTAAATTTTAGTTTCACAAAGCAGTGAAATTATTGAAAGTGGAAATATTGATGCAAAGGGAATATATTAGGAATGTACATTTTTGTGGTTTTATACATTTGCTGAAAATATGAAATAATTTTTTGCCAAATGAACCCTCCAGTGCAGTGCAGCGCAGCAATAAAAGCTGTGCTAGCTAATACTAGCAAATGATTAATCATTGACACATGTAAATCTCTGTGATAAGGCCTTCCAAAGAATTATTTTCTGTTAGTCCACACATGTTAATTAATGTAAAGAACTGGGTTCCCCCATATTACAGACATACGATAAGTTGTCATTACAAGTGATAGTGCGTTAGACATGCCAAAAAAAATCCAAACCTGCAGTGATATAAATATCCTGAAAAGATTATTCATTGCATGAGAAGTTTTGCCTCTGTTCTGAGAAGTGCTCCTGCTGAAGGTATGACAGTCATTCAAGACCACTCCTTTGCAGTGTAGTCTGGTGAAATCTAAGTAGAGAATTGTTTTAAGATGGGGAAAACTATATGACATCTGGAGCCCCTCAAGACCTCTGGCTATACTACAGACCAATTTCTGGTGGTATCTGTTTGTCCTTATTTAGAAAGTTTTACATCATTACAATAGGGAAGTGTTCATATCAAAGCTTTGAAGAGAATTTTATATGTTGACTCCAATAAACAACTCAAATTACTAACTCACTGGCTTTTTATTTATGTTTTGCTTTTTTAACATGTGAACATTCAGATAGTCTATCACTTATTTAAATCTATTTCAGTGTTCCTGTTTTAATCTCTCCTACAAAGACAAGTTGAGTGAGTTGAGGTTGTTCAGCTTCCAGAAATAAAGGCTCCAGCCTTACAGCACCCTTTCAGTACCTAAAGGGGACCTACAAGAAATCTAGAGAGGAACTTCTGACAAGGGCATGTAGAGATAGGACAAGGGGGAATGGCTTTAAACTGAGAGAGGGGAGATTTAGATTAGATTTTAGGAATAAATTCTTTCCTGTGAGGATGATGTGACACTGGAACAGGTTGCTCAGAGAAACTGTGACTGTCCTACCCCTGGAAGTATTCAAGGCCAGGTTCGGTGGGGCTTTGAGCAACTTGGTCTAGTGGAAGTTTTCCCTGAAGGTCTAGAATTTTTCTGTGGCATAAAAAAAAGCAAGAATGAGCAGTGCTAACTACACTAACATAGTACTGAAACCAGAGTTGCAGAGCCCAGTGCACTGAGTGAGGAACTAATAGTCATCCATGAGTGAGTGAAGGTAAGAAGAGACAAGGGCTAGTGTGGTGTGGGTAAAGATACCTCTTTACCTTTGACATGCAGATTAGTAGTATGCAAAATCAAGATGGAAGTACAGGTGCCTTATCACCTCGGCTTCTGAGGCAAAATGAGATTTAGGCCAAGATAAGCCCTCAGCTGATTGTTTCTTTTTCCCCTATCCCCTCCCACTTTCCTCAGTTCCAGAACCTTCCAGTGGTCTGGCAAAGTCATTAGGTTGAAAACTGAAGTAATAGAGGTTTTTTCAGCTTCACCAGTTCCTTGGTTTGGGTTGGTTTTTACTGCTGTAAAAGTAGCTCTCCCACAGAAATGGAAGAGGCGGTCAGGAGTAGAGGATGTATTTGAGCCATATGCGATGGTGCTGCAGCTGTAGAAACCCACATAAGATGATGATGACCTCACAGACATATTTTGCTCAACTTATTTCTTGCCATTGACTCACTTCAGAATAGAGTGATGTCACACCACCTGTGTTTCCTACTGAATCTACATAGCATCTAAAGCTGTTTCGTAAGACTGCTGTTCTTAAAACCAAAAAAACCCAAAAAACCCCCGAAATCCCCCACAAAAAAAAAAAACCACAAAAAACCAAACCAACCAACCAACCAAAAACAGAAAAAAACCACCAAAAAAACAGCTTAGAGTTGCTTATCTGAATTTAATTACGAAATTGGCTGTTGGCCCTATGAAATAATCTGGTTCATCAAAATTAATAAGAATAGTCAGTAAAGACACAGTAAAACCTGTCTTTAATGATTTGTAATATTCTTTGAACTGCTAAATTTTAAACTGTAGTCCTTGACAACATACTCTATGAGTTGATTCCAAATGAAGTGATTTCATTTGTATTCCTATTTCTTTTGCATTTCCATAGAGCATTATTTACCTTTTATAACAGACATGCCTTTTTTGTTGCCTTTTTTTTCTTATTTTGGCCTTCACAAGTATTTGAGAACCCATCTTAATGCACTTGAAAAAGAAGTCTGACATTCTAATGTCTATTTATTTTGTTCTAGCCTTACTACTGCAGTCTCTCGTCAGAGCCGAATTCAACCCAAGATTTTGCCAATCTTGAATTGTTTTTATCATTCATAGTTATTTATTATCTTCTTTTGAAACACATTGCCACAAATATTGAACAGATCCCCATACGAATTTCTCAACAGTTATTATCAAGGTGCTATTATCTTCTCTGATTTTTGTCATTTTTTCTTTCCTTTTTTCATTATTTCATATCTCTATTTTTCCTGTCTTGAGCAATCTCTTTTCTTCTGTAATTGTATCTCACCACTTAGGACATAAAATATGTGAAATCTGTCATGGCTGTTAGTTTGAAGACTAGACTCTTTGCTGCTGTAAAAAACATCATAATTTACCTGAGTTAGGATTTGTTCTTCTTAATGATGTATTTAACATTTCTGCTTCTCCGTATTTCTCCTTGTCTTTCATGTATTTCATCATTCTGGAATGCAAACAGTATGTTTTGGAGCTCTTGCTGGTTTTTGTTGTTTAGTAGAATACTAACCTGTTTACCCTCCATTCTGTCATATTTTAATTTCTGTAAAACATGTAACAATTTTGGGCATGTTTCACACATTCTCACTCACAACTGTCTTCCCTTCTGCTGTTTTAGCTTTATTTTACCTGCTGTAGTGGTATTTCTATCTGTTTATGTTTTGGCTGTGTGTCTGTAATGATTCAATGTTTTTAATTATTCTGCAGGAATGTACGTATTTAGCAGATTTGCTATGCCATTGACCTTCTCTGTCCTTCTCATCCATTTCATATATATTTATTTTATCAGCTGAACCTTTTTTTTTTCTATCAAAAACTTCCCTTTGAGGGGATTAATGGGTTGGTTGATTATTGCTATGATATATGAGCATTAAGGTAAATACAGCAATAGAATTTCTCTAAAAAGGACAGGAAATCAGGAAAAAGTTAGCATTTTTTTTCACTGTGGAGTGAAAAGTAAAACAGAGTCCATAATTATCCTTACTTGGGATTTGGAAGCAGTGAAGTCTTGCAAGTACCTTGCTGACAGGGCCTTTTAACTCACGTGCAATGATGGCTAATGTGGTGATGCTGCTTCTATGATGAACCAGGTGAATATTAATGATATTGGGACCTGTAGTTTTGGCCTTAGTGTGGGAACATTTTTAAGAAAACATCGGTGTGGACCATATGGAAATGAAAATTGAGCTGAAGAGAAACATGCTTACAGAGTATGATATAATCTATATATGATTTTATAGTCTGCTGCTTTAAGTGCATCTTTCAGCCCAAGGTATCCATTTCCACTCTGGCCTCACTGTGCTCTTCACAGCAACACCAGAGTCACTTCACTGCTAAGCTTTGTCTGGCAAAAGGCCCTGGAAAAAAGCCCTCAAAGAAGGTGTAAAATATTCGTGCAAAATAAAAAGAAATAGCTTCAGATTTCCTAATATTTTTTTCAGGTTGTGAACAGCCCTGGGTTTGATCCCTGCATCACTAGCTCCAGAAAATGGGCTACTCAATACCCATTTATTCTTCTCTGTGTGATTCATGACATTTCTGTTCCAGCTTAAGGAGGCTGGATGATGCCAGAGAGACAATCAAGCCAGTCTTCTGCGCTGCAGGGGAAGCACTGGGAAGAACTGTACGTGCAGGCTGGCAGTTCTAGAGTTTCAGAAATAATTCCTGCCTGGAGTAATGGAAGATTCACAGATCAAGTGTTCTGATTTTATAAGTGCTCTTCACAGTTTATGAGAACTGCTAGTTGATAAGCAGAATTTAGCCTTTGTGTAAGAAAGATTTTCTGAAGCATCTTCCTTAGGGCTAAGAAGCACTGGACACTTTAATGTTCTCCAGCACATTCCCAGGTCCTTATTAATATGAGAATGAAGCATGCTGTGTCAAATTGTTCACTTGAGAGCAAGTCCTTTGATCTTGTTTAACATGTAACTAGAGCTTAAAAGTCAAGCTGGTTTAGGCAGCTACATCAGCATGGTCCACACTCTTTTCATATTATTTCTCATTAGATATTCTTTCTCCCACACTTTATTCTTTTTACTAACGTTTAACTTTTCCAGTCTTCTAATTACATTCTGCTGAGTGTATGCTGTGTTCCATTACCTCCCTTGCTCTCTTTTCATGCTTGTTACAGACTATCGATTTTAAAGATTATTGTTTTGGATTGTAGTAGAAAGAAGACATTGATTATGTGAAAGAGTAGATATGGCAATGAATAATCTCACCTATTGCCAAGAGACTAACCACTCTTCTGGCTTTCCCAGAAAATAAATTGTTCTAAAATAATTATACTTAAATAGTGCTTTATGGTAATTTCTTCTGAGAACTGTTTTTAAGGATGTCTGAACTTAAGACTGAAAGTTCGCTTTTGGCTCCTAAATTAAGTTCGGAGTTTCAATAATGCTCACACTGGTAATTTAACCCAAGACAGTTGCTCTACCAAATCAGAAAATCATATTTTGTTGTCCTTATGTAGACATAGGAAGCCAGGTTTATATTTGGTTGAATTTGAACATCTCATGAATTTTAGCTTTATATTTTCAGGAAGAATTCACATTGGGTTTAAGTTCTTAAGTTTGTGCTCTTATGTGAAAGGACAGAGATTATCCTGTATGTTGCTCACTGGAATTAATTAGGAGTGACAGTCACAAAAATACCATGATGGTCCATTATACTTCTTAGGCTTTCATTTTATTCTCTGGATTGTCCTCTTTCCAATTTAGTGAAACTGATACAGCTATTTTTATACTCATGGTCATTCAATAAATCATGAGGAATATTTTCTACTGACTCTTGTGCTGATAATCTAACTTGTGGTTTCCTCAAATATATTACTTAGATGCCCTATTTTTCATTATTTTAGATGAATAATGAAAAATATTTTGTTATATTTATATCCATGTTTGATCGTGTATACAATTCTAGACATGCTACACCTTTAATTTATGTGCTTTTCCCCAGATGATTCCATGGTCATTAGCATTCCTTCAGATTGCTACTGTAATTAGTCACCATGTCATCTAGAGCCTGATAATCATACATAAATTCCCTACTAATTACCCTATAATCTACTATTTGTTGATTAGAAGAGCATGGGATGAGTATTTCTACTATTATTAATCCAAATTTACATGATAATTATAGGGCTACTACAAATTTTTCTTGTTTACTAGCTTGGTTATGTTGTACGATATTTTGTTGTGTTAATAAAATACTACTTTTTTTTTTCATCCATTTTAATCCCTTCTCAGCCAGCTTCTCCTTACTTGCACTTCTAAACTGCATTGTTCTGGGGCTGGTACACATGCAGGTCATTACAATAGGTCATCCTTTGTTTTCTCTGAAAAGTGCCCTGGCAAGTTTTGAGGCTTCAGGATATAAGTCAACATTTATGTGAAATAGTTACAATGCTCTTGTCTAGTTTAAATATAGGGCGAAACCCTGCCCGTGCTGAAAGAAAAACACAGGGAGCTGCTGGTCTGTGGATCAAGAATGTACACATACCTGCTCTGAAGTTCAGGAGGAAGCAGTGTGGTTGGATACTTGGGTGAAGATGAAAGGGGAAAAGAATAAGGTTAATTTAATGGTAAGGTTTTACTATAAACTTCCAAACAGAAGGAGTAGGTGGATGAGGCTATTTTTGTGTAGCTATGTAATGCATTTAAATAGAAGGGTTGTAGTAGATGGTTTTAATTAAATTTGTATCTTTGAAAGAGTAATTTTGTTTTTCACACACGTAATAACAATGTCAGATGGACACAATATTTTTGTTTGAATAAATGGTTAGTGCTAGCAGTTTTAGATGTGATTCTAACGAGCCAGATAATACCACTTGAAAATCTAAAGACAGAAGATATGGTGATGTGATTACGATGTGTATGGGGTATAAGAATGCAGGGATGGAAGAGGAGGAGGATAAAGACTGACAGAAGTATATTTCAACAAAGGAGACAGCAAATTCAAAATGCTGTTAGGTAGGGTTTCTTGGGAAGATGGAATGAAAGAACAATAACTATGAGGGCAGAAAGCTATAACTCAAGGAATTAAATTTTGCAACAGCAAAATGCCTCAATAAAAAAAAAAAAGTGAGAATTTAACAAATATGATAGTTAGAGGAATTATATGAAGTCAGTAAGATGAAATCCAATAAAGAAAAATGCATATTAAGGCACTTAGGAATAAAAACAAACAAACAAAACAAATAAAAATGGAGACTCGTTCCTCAGGCAGAAGAATTACAGAAAAGGATTTTTAAGATATCACATAAACAACATAATAAATGTAAATCGACAGTGTGATGTGGTTAAAAAAAAATCAAATTTCAATCTAGGTAGTATTAGTGGCTATGCATAACACAGGTAGTAATTACTCTTTTTTTTCCAGATCTAGTGAGGCCTCAGCTAAAATGAAGTGTTTAATTTTAGAAATTACTCCCTAAGATAGATGTAGGCAAGTTAGAATGAGTTCAGAGTAGAGCTAAAAATGGTAAAAGATTTTGACAATGTGTTCTCTGAGGACAGTTTGAAAGCACTGAGTTAGCTTAGTCTAGAAAAATAAGATAGCTAAAGGATATATCCTCCAGTATATGCAGGCTGTTACACAGTGATGCTCAGTTATCTTCCATGTTCACTGGAGGACAACATCAGCTGAATTTGCAGTAAGAGAGGTGTAAGT
>JAVHNF010097901.1:0-14441 GCA_034783455.1 Micropsitta finschii | reverse complement strand
GATGCTGTGCACCCTGCATCCGACTGATGTGCTGCTGGGGTGAGCGTGGGGGGGCAATGGTGGGGGGGGGGATCCCATCGCTCCCCTGCGCGGAGCAGGGCTGCAGCTTCCCAATCCTGAACCCCTGGAGCTGCAACGGGAGCTGAGCCCAGCCCCGGGGGATGCTTCCCAGGCACTTGCCAAGGGCTTCTCCATGGCTCTGCCCCTTCCCAGAGCATCTCCCTGCGCCGGGGTCGCTCTGCTCATGGCTCCTGCCCCACGTCCCTCAGCTCTGCCTGCTCCGATGGGGGCAATGCCCAGCACAAGGGGCACGGTGGGGGCCCGGTGCCATGGGCAGGCTCAGGAGTGATGGGGAACAACAAACCCTGAGTGGTGCCGGGCCTTGTGCACCCCAAAGGGGGCCGTGCCCTGCAGGAGCCTGTGCCCATCCCCTTGCAGGGCCTCGGGGGTTGCTGCTCCCTGGGGCTGTGCCCTGGCACACGGGGGCCTGTTCTGGTTGCACAGACGGAGGTCAGAGACCTGGCCCGTGTGCCCCAGGGATGGGGCAGGGAGGGGGCAGGGATGGGGCAGGGATGGGCATCGCTGCTGTGACTGTCTCTGGCACAAGCTGAGCACTGGCTCGGGTCATGCTTGCCTGCATAGTGTCCCCCACATGGTCTTGGCATCATTCCAGCATGACTTTATCCCAAACCTCATGTCAGCCACATCTGCCCTGCTGGGCAGGCATGCCTGGGGTGGGCCATGTGCCTTTAGTTCACTCTCTGCATCCTGAGTCCAGATCAGAAATAGAAATGTGACTGCAGTCCCTCAGTGTGCTTCAGTCTCCTTTCAGTGGACACCTAGATAGACAAGTACAGATGGAGCTGCAATGCTCTGCAGTAAGGTTCACCAACCTGGATAATGAGGAAACTGTGGACTTCATTTTTCCTACAGTACAAGCAGGAAGCCTTATTCTTGTTGCCCCCATTTATACTTCAGTTTGGCTCCAAGATGTTCTGATATTTTCTGTACATACGTCTATAACATGACTAAAGTTGTTGGTCTGAAACCTGTTTGCTTATTCTTACCAAAGAGCTATCATATCCCTTTCATGGGTGTATACAACCATAGCAAGTTAACGCTTGCTCTCTTTCCTTGAAAAAGTCTTCCCTTCTATTTATTTCACTTTTTTTTTTTCCTGCTTTAAGCTGCTTTCATGCATCCCCAAAACGTTGTGATTTAATGAGCTTTGCTCTTCAGCAATGCCTCCCCTGATTCCCCCTCATGCAACACACAAGCTTTTCTTCAGCAAAGCACAAGACAGGAATGGCAGGAACTTCTTTTCATTTATTATGAAAAGTTGTGAAAGTACTTCAGCAACAAATGCTCATTTTGTTTTGTCAGGGAAGCTAACAAAAATGGCTTGCTTTATATATGAAACTTTTTGCACAGCTCTGTATCTACTGTAGGCACATGTGTATTTTTGACATGACAGATCATAATGGCTCTTTCAGAGCCATTACAGTTACCAAGTAAATCCTTCTTAGTTCAAGTACATATAATTGATTCCCATAGACTGTAATAGTTCCAAAACCAAGGCAATACCCTTACCAAACATAAAAGCAGTGGCAGGACTAATACATAATAGTAGTCAGGTTTTACCACCATGGTACTAGGAAATGATGCAGTACTAACATCATGGCTTTTTTCTTTGTTGATTTTTGGCACAATTGAAGGGCAATAATTCCGTGGCATTACAGTGGTATCATTCCTGCATAGTCCTGGTAAAGCTATAAATCCTCAAGTATCACAGTAGTCATCTCAGTCTCCATATGGAAAATAAATTAAGGGCTTGCTCATTCCACTTCTATGCATACAAATATTTCAGTACAGTTTACTGGGGCAAGTGAATGAATAAGTTTTTTTGGTTTTGCTTTTGGTTTTGTTTTTTTGGTTTTTTAACTTGTAAGTTAGGGATGTAGAATAAAAGCCAAAAATCTAGTTAACTTTAAAAATGATACCACAAATTATAATGCAACAGTAATTTAATCATCATTCAATACACTTTAAAGTACAAGGAAAAGAAGGACCTGTCTGCTTTACAGTCCTCTCCTGTACTCAGAAAGCTGTAAATTTGTATTTCTCACAAAGGAATAGTGCAAAACCCTTTCCCAAACAGCTTGGTGAGCAGTGGTAATACAGAGCAGTCATTACCTTTTTTTAATGTAATAGTCTGCTCCTCCTCAGCATGTATGATAGATTCAATAAACAGCTTAGCACCATATATCCCTGACTTCCTACTGCATAAGGGTATGTGAAAAGATAATCTCTGTGCTCATGAACATAGATGACCAATGACCCTAAAAGGAAGGAGAGCACTAAATGATATATGAACAAGAAGGGCTGTTTTCTTTCATGCAGAGAAAATATGTAGAGCACAGTAAGAACCTCCTTCTCTTTTTTATTTTTTTTTTCCTTATGACTTTTGAACAAAAGACAAGATTTTAACTTTTTTTTTTTTTTTTTCTTTTTTTTTCTGAAAGAGTTTATATTACAATAGAAAAAGGTTCCGTAAACTTCGGAGCTAATGTACCTTCTGTAAAGAAATCTCAGTGGAGATCATAGAAATTTCACAACTCCCATATGTTAATAATGTCTTTGAATATAAAATCCAAATTAAAAACTGAAGCTGAATAAAATACTTTCGTTAAAAGTAACATTTTGAAATGCTGTCAGTAACTATCATAAATATTTGAGAAGTTAATATTTTAATCTTCAACTATAGCTCTGAAAACATTTTTAGTGACAGACAGTGCTTCATTAATAGAGTTCTGTATGTCTAATTGCTTTAGGCAAAGTGGGTTGCATTATTTTGACACATGACATGCAATTAGTACATGGTCACACGGCTAAAGGAAGATTTTACACCTTTTTTCCTTCTACATTCAGAGTGGATAATTAGCATATTTTTTCTGCTTAGAATAATCATCAGAGCGTTAGATCAGAAATTGCCTAATGAGGTAAAATTCCAGTTGTTGACATTAATACATGTGACATTTTTTTCAGTTGTAAAAGTAAACCTACTACTGCCAGAAACTTACTCTTTCTAGCATGTTCTTAAGATTCAGCTATAGGGGTCTTTTTAGCATCAGGCCACTATATAATCATATCTTTTCAACAGAGAGAGATGAATGATGTTTTTAGATTTTAGCATATTTGCTTGATAATGATATTTTAAGAAGATTAAATTTGGCTATAACCTGCAGCCATTCTTGGTAGATTGCAGTTCTTTTAGCACAAGGTAATCCACTTTTGTAGCAAGGAACATGCTTTTTGCTTATGAATTTCTTTGATATACTATACAAAAAATGGGAACTCATTTTGCTCAGTTATACAATCCACTCTATAGTCTGTGCACAACATTCCTATAGTGAAAGTCTGTCTTTTTGCATAAAACCGTCTTTTGATTATCTTGTGTTGAAGAAGAAATGGAGATATATTATAGATAAACTGATGTAACATAACACACTTTGGCTACAGAAATAAGTGTTTTCCTAGAGAACAGATTTTGAAAATTTTGAAAAGGATTGTATTAGGTCTTTTAGTGTAGTATGTTTCCTTGCATTTAGCACAGTTGCATATAATCACCTTTTGTGTTCAGTTTCTAAAAAGCATATTCATTTAGGGCAAAGGAAGTGGTTTGAATTCTCATTCCTTCACTCCTTAGTCCTTCAGTCCACAAACCTTCCCCTGAAAAACTTCCATGAAGTGTAGGTTCTGCAACTGAGCCAGGTTTTCTGCATACAAGTTCTGCAAATATTTCTGAGCATAGCACATACAGATAGATTCCTCAGAGCTACACTAGACACTTAGTGCTACCTATAACAAAGGGCTGACTGAAGTATGAGGTGGACAGATTATTATTATTTTTTTATTTTTAATATCCTGTTACTTATTTTAATACACAAGAGAGAGGAATCATAGAGCACACTTCTGCCTTATTTCAGATATTTACCAGGATTGAAACAGCAGTAGGGTTAGCACTTCACACTTACAGAGAATAAAAAAAGGCATAGATTTTTACTTTTTTTTTTTTTTTTTTTTCATAAATTGGGAAGTAAATGTATTAAAAACAAGCTTGTTAATTCCACAAGAAAGATGAATTTATAGAGTGACGTGTCTACTTCACAAATATCACAGGAGATCAGGATACCCATCCTGCTTCAAGTATGGTCAAAATTCAGTTTTTCCTTTTGGTTTTTATTATTAATTATATATCAGCAGTATTAAGGTAATCATAATGTTTTTCTTCAACATAGATGTCCTTGACATTCTTTTCCTTTTACTATTTAGTTTGAGAGCAATGATTGCTTTAACATGATTTCCTTTATTACAATTTTCAACTTGTCCTTACATGTGTAGCAGTTAGATTGATTTTTCATCTTCTTAGACGACAAACAGCTGCTGCTTTAAAGACTCCTGACAATGCTAGCCCAACTTGCAAGAGCTCTGCAAAAAAAAACCCCAAAAGTAAAAAAAAGAAACCACCAAACAAAAACACCAATAGAGAAACCTGAACCCGTGTGTGATGAGGACCAGTGAAGAATGATACAAGCATATGCATCTAATGAACCAAGAGACTCTATTGAATTGAACCAATGAATAATGTAGAGGTCAAAAAGAGAAGAGAGGTTCTGCTGATCAAAAGTCCATTGGTGGCTACTGAATATAATGGTAAAGGTGAAATATCTACCTTTGACTTGGGAGCCCCCTGCTCCCGTAACATCCAGATGCTTGGAATAGATGTTCCCAGAAGATAAACATACATATTCTTACTTTTACCCTTTGTTCGTACGCTTCTGGTCATTTATCAGGATAGATGAGCTAGATATTCTAATCCAGTCTGACTACTTTCCTATAGCATCCAAGAAACAGTGTATTGAATTTGTTTAGAGATAAGTTTTGATGAGTTTTAATTAGGGCTGATAAGCTATTACATATAGCCATTTTTATTCAGAAGACATGGCATGTAGGATGATTTATTAATATATTTTCTGTCGTGCCTTATGATGGTATCCCTGGTGCTACAGGTAGGATAGCACAAAGCTCAGTGAGCTCATGTTTCTGATAACTATATGCATCTTCAATTGCATTGTGGAATTACATTGCACTGCTGTCTAAAACTGCAGCTTCTGATAAGAAAAAAAAGCTTTGCTAGACTACATTTACAGTTGTGATGAGACTGATAGTGGATTTTAGTGGCATGATGCAGCTATTTAGCAGCAGTGAGAAACCAAATGTCCACTGATTACATTGTACTGCCAGAATCTACCACATCATACTAAATCAATGAAGATCAAACTGGCAAAGAGCAGTATGCAGAAAACCAGAAGCACCAAAGAGGGTGTCTGACATTTTTGTTTAAGCATATGTTCACCAATCTTACTCATTTTCTGAAAGAGACAAAACAGATCTGAAATTCACAGACTAAACCCAGTCATAGAAAGATTCTCACAACTAAAGAAATATTGCTACAAATTCTCAGAATTGCCTAAAACCAAACTGAACACATCCCAGCACAATTTGTTTCAACCAGGTCTACATGTGAAAAAACCCATATCTGTTCAACATGGTTTAGATCGTATTCAGCTAGGCTTGTGATATAAATAGATATTTAATTTTTTTTAGCATTGATCCTGATCTATTATTTCTTCATTCTCCTATTATTATCACTGGTACCAGCTGGTAGATATTTGAAATTAAAGCTGAACAAATAATTGGATGTTTTGGTTCACTGACACTACTGACAAACTGGAAGTGGGGGGAGGGAACGGTCCGTTTAGACCGACTAGGAAGGATTGTTTGTTTGGTTTTGGTTCTTCTTAACCACAGAACAATCAAGGAAAAAAACCTGCCTCTGGTAACATAAAATTATTGTTTCATTTTCAGGTTGCATAATTTATTTTAAACTTATGAATATTAATTTAAATGAAAATATGAAACATTTTGTTGCTGGCTGAAACTGTTCACCAAATTTGCTGTCATTTTTACAAGAACTTCTATTGAAAGAAATCCTTTATTTATTTTTTTTTTTAATTTATTTTATTTTATTGAGTACAACACATAATCAGAAATGCTTGCATAGACCTACTTGAAATGTCTTCCGGAAAATTAAGTTGGAATCATACAGGAATCTGTTTGTGCCTCTCTTATTCTTAGACTCCTTTGGAGAGTCAGCTCCCTGGGACACATTAGGGCAGCTTTGGGAATTGTCATAATATTTACTTTCTATTCACTTGCACAATTGCAGAAGGCATGTAACAGTGAGGAATCATTGAGACACATGGAAGACGTTATACCTACACTATGACCCTTTTGGCCAGCTATATCTGGCACAAAGAGCAGTAGGGCAAAACTGAATTTTAGATTTTTTGTAATCCCATATAAACACTTCTTAGAAATATGATTAGTTGCATTAGGCAATGTTTAATGCGCTTGCATATTTTAGACTTTTGAGTAGGAAATTAGGTGTGGAGGAAATAGTACAGATGTTTTTCTGATTTTCTAGCTTTGATGATTTTTTTTCGTTGACACTAACCATTCCTTTACTCCCAAATGCTTTCTGTTACTGGCTTGACTAAACTTGTTTCAATACTTATTTTAATACATTTAATTTCAGGATTATTTTTTTTTTCAGTGGATTCTGAGATTAAAGTGATCAGATTGGCTCAACATACACTGCTTTATATATGTATACAGAGTTCTTTAAAACATACATATATAAATAAGATAGTATGATTTTAATGAAAGAAATACAAAAAAGTGTCCCAACATTTGTTTGTACTGTTGCTCTGAAAACTTTTTCTGTGTGCTTGGTAGAATGAAAATGAAGCATCCGTCCTGCTGAATACACTGATTTATACTGCTTGTTTTACTCTGAGCTGTCTTGATTAACTTGCTCACCAAAAAGATTCTTGTAATATCTAATATGGCATGCACATTTCACTTTATTGTTTCCAAGATAGCATAATAATTTCCCCCAGATTACGATCTTGGTTTCCCTGTCCTATACGAGGAGTTCTTTTTGAACATACCCTTCCCTATCTTTCATAACGAGAATGCAGTTTCCTCCACAGTCCCTTCCCTATAATCTCCACAACCCTATTTTACCATGCCAGGTTGTAAATTTTGACAGAAAATTATTTTAACAAAACAAAGTCAGCTTCTGTGTACTCATGCATTATACTCACTCACATCATACTCAATGTACTAGGCATTATGTGTTTCAGAATATTGTTTGATGTCTGTACCCTGTTATATAGCCACATGACAGAAAAGGATGCAAGGATACTAACTGGGCAAGGGTCAGAAAAACAGAAAGTTGTATGCAGAATTTGCCAAAATTATAGTCCTGGATCAGTCAGAAATAAAGACTTTATTCAGTCAGAAACTTCTCAGTATAAACAATTTCCAGCCCTGCTATTGTATTGATAACATTAACAAGGCACTCAAGATGCAGAAAATAAAACCTTTAGATTTTTAATTTCAGAATATCTTTTTCACTACTTTTATTCTGCAATACCACCAGAAATTTCTATGAAACAAATTTTAAGTACATGTGCACACATACACAGAAGTCTCTACTCTGAAAAGGAAATTAATCCTGTAAAAGAAAAAAAAAAAGTAACTAAATTAAAAAATGTACAATGCAAGAAGAAATATCTTGGAGATCTTTTAAAATTTCATAGATCAAGACTCTAATGAGGATTGGAAGATAGGAAATGGAACACTCACATAGCATTCAAATTATTGTGCTATATAAATAGTTTCACTAAATGTAAATAAGTGCATACAAAATGTAAATAAGTGCATACGTTTGGCCTCCACTTACATTCAGCATAGATCAATGATAAGTTAAGAAACACACATGTACAAATGTATGTACACCAGCACAGCAAATGTCTTTTGGCAGGACACACTAGTATGTTCCAAAAAAGGCAAGTGCTTAATACAGGAGACATAGAGACAGAAGACGACCTACCCTAGCATGACATTAGTAATGTTTATTTTAGTTCAATCTTGAGTTAAAATGATAAAAAATCAACCAAAACCACATTCACAATTTCAATGTTTCCCATTCCATGTTTTGATTCTCATCTGCCACAATTGTTAAAGGAAATTAGGTTGCAGTTACTTCAACCAGAAAAACAAAAAGGTTATGACTCTTTTGTTTCAAAAGTCAGAACTTACAGCTAAAGGGCCTATTCTTCTCTCAAAGAGCACATATAACACTCATTAAGTGGGAACGACTAATGGGAATGATATTTCTCTATTAAGAGGAAAATATAAATTTTTGCAAAAATATTTGTTAGTAATAATGCCAATTATTAAGGATTATAGCCTCAATTTAAAAGAATTTGATCATTTGGGGAATATTTTGTAATACTACATTTTAAATAACCATAAATCTGCAAACCATTTTAGTAGTAGTGAGAAAGTAGGATGGGAAAAGGTATTTTTACCCCATAAATTAATGTTATTTAAGAGCTTTACAGCTATTTCCCTTTGCAAAAACTATTTTTATAAAGTAAAGGATATCTCAGTATGCTGCTCAGCAATACAGATGTATTGTTACAGCATATTCAGTCCCAGTATCTTGGATTTCACAATTGATTATTTCTTCATCTTTGCATGATCCAGTATTCATTAATATATTTAATTAATAAGATTAATATAATAAAAACATTTTTAATAATTCAGCTTGTATTAAATGTTTAACTGCTTGCTCAATGCCTCAGTTATGAAATTTTCTGCATTCAGTTTTTAATTTTATTTTACATGTCACTTGGAGAAATATAAATGCTCGAAGCAACAAAATTTCAGTTAGATCAGTTTTAGCATTTATTTTGTAGTGCATATCTTGTTTAAAGGATGAATTTTAAATATTTTGCAATTAGGCACTTGAAAAGTTTTTGAAATACAGTATTTCAGTAACTAGAAACTTTTCTTATAACCCATATATAAATTATTTGCTTCAATCAGTTGGGAAACTAGCCATAATTATTATGACTATTTAATTAAGGTTTCTGCAGAACCTGACAACAATACTAATAAAGCAATTGCAGAGATACAAGTAGTTGATCTTAATTGGAAGAGATGACACTATTTACAAGAATAAATGACGGTACCTAATCTCACATTCGTAATTATCAGTGATGGGCCTACTTCAAAAGATGTTGTGGTTCTTGTCTGCTTTAGCTGAGTTTCACAAATATATGTGTTTATTCAGAGTTTACATGTCTATCTGAATTGTAAATGTAGCAATTTTCTTACAGGAGGCAGCTGAGTTGCCTCCTGGACCTGAATGCTACAGTGACACAACAAGAAAAATCTTTGATATTTGCCACACAAAGAATCTTTCTTTTCCTTTTCATCGTTTGGAGTTGTAAGCTCTAGCCTTGCAGTCTCTCAGTGAAGAATGCATTTGATTATCTGGAGCAAATGATGCCTAGCTGCTTTATAGGAAAACACTGAGCATCCATATTCTCTGACACCATATGTCTGCACCTTGCCAGGTGGAGCTCCATGTGTCCTCTGGAGTACTGATATCTCTCTCCCTCTCACAGACCTGGCTGACAAGCCTAGTACATCAAGAATAGTGCCTTATAGTTCCTGGCATCCAGTCACTCCCTCTATAGAAACTTGAAACCTGAACAGAGGTTCAGGAGATTATGGCATTTGGTCAACATTTTCAAAATAAGCTATTTTATTTATACTATAAGATTCAGGGGGAAAGAATCTTATGTGGCTATTTTTTCTCACATGGATACAACTTTATGCTACGTGTTTAACAAGGTCCTAACAACACACATTTTAAAGCAAACAGCACTCACATGTAGGCACTGGCTGAGACGATGCACAATGAGTAGAATGTATCTGTCTATATTATGTTTCTCTCCCTTTTCCAACAAAGAGTTGGATCCTGTGGATGTTCTTATTGCTGGGTGTAATTAAGATATTTGAATTGATATGAATTCCTGCAACATTCTGGCACAGATAGGAAGGGTTCGTTTTGTAACAGGGTTTGTGGCAACAGGCTAAAAAGTACTCTAGAACTGGTAACTTCAACAATTGCTGTTTATGGACCACCTCAGGGTATGACAGGAAAAGTAAATGAAGCAGATCAAATTTTCATATTTTGGAGTGGATACTATGCTCTTCACCCTGTTTCTCTGAGAGCAGGATTTACATTGATCAGCAGCTACTGTAAATGAAATCTGAAAAGAACACTGGAAACATTTTTTGCTTGGAAAGGATATGACTCTTCTCCTGTGGATTACTATATTCTATGCAATGAAACATGGTAGCAGATCAAGAGCAAACAGTTTTTTCTAATCTCAGTGATGACTTAATGATGAGTAATTTATGTTGTTTCTGGAACTCTATGGTGATTTTCTCACTGAAATCTCTTTTATCAAGGATAACCCAGTCACTTTGTCTTCATCCAGCCCCACTTACTCACCTCCTGCTTGATGGCATGCAAAGACCTGTAGGAGCAATAGTAGCAGTGCTGGTATGTGATAACTAGTGATATAGTAGCAATGAACTGTGGCAAGTATATTACAAAGTAAGAAGTAATATTCCCTTCCCTGTACTAATTTTTCAGTTATCTTTCACATTATACATTGCATATACGGAATTTTGATTTGCACTAACGGTATCTTCTACAACAAAAATAGACCGTCTATCTATGATGATAGTATCTCTGCTAGCAGACACTGCAGTTGTAATTAAGGTGCAATTTCTACCTTGACTAAACTAAAATTGGTTTACCACCTCATTTTAAAAAGAATAACCTGAGAAAAATTCTCTATGCAAGGAAATACCAAAAGAAACAAAAAAGGTCATACTACAGTCTAAATTACCCTAAAAGCATTTTCTTAGACACAGGCCCACAGTAAACAGCATGTGAAATGCTTTGTGAACATTGGTCAAGTAAATAAGTTTTAAACCTAACGAATATGCCTGTCAAGAAAGATAATTTTTAAATGAGTGATGGATCCACAGACATTGCTGTTTCTCTTCCTTCTTATCAGACTAACTCTTATTTGGTTCATTGATTGCTTTCCATCCAACAAATTTCTATGCCTACCTTCCGTACATTTTTCTGTGGTTTGCGTTGTTTTCTAAACAGCTTATCACACGGTATTTATCATGAGAATGACTTTGATACCTTTGTGTGGGCTCCACAGACTGCCTCTTCTGATTAAGTCATGGTGCTTACTCCATTACATCATATTCATAATGAATTACTTCATCCATCAATTATTGCAGAACTATTCTCATGTTGTGTGATAATGATATGGACTTTCCACACCATTCAAAACAGTGTGTAGCAAACAAACCTGCCATCAACTAAATATGAAAATGAAATTGAAACAGCAGAGGAGTCAGCAGCTGTGACATCTGTGAATGCACTGCCAATAGCTACATCATTGTGAGAAATGACACACTTTCTTCCACCAGGACAAATACTGTGTAGCATTTTACACAGGATCATAATTTATCAAAAAGTACAGCATACAACAGCACTAGATTCTCCAGATATTTGCCTCTTCTAAATAAAATCCTTCTAAATCTTGTGCTGCTAGTAGTTATTTCATCGCTTTAGATACAGTAAATATTCATTTAATAGAAGATAAATTGGCAAAATCATTTTTACAGAGGTCTGATTCCTTTGGCCCCACAAGTGTTCTGGTATAACAGTTCTGCGTTAAAAGCAATTTAGGGATATTTCCACAGAATCATGGAGATGCTGGGCTGACATAGACCGTCAGCAATATCTAAGCATTTCCTCTACTCTGAGCAAGTATATCTACACAAATGCCTGTTATTTTCCAAAATCTTTAGTAGGCTTATCATCCTCCAAAATGGTTTTCCTTACATATTCACCCTAAAATTCTGCTTTTGAAGATTAGCTGGTTTGTTCTTCATGCAACCTGCCTTTACAGGTCTTATATTCCACCAGGTGTCCCCTGATTATTTTTGTTATTTTCTAGAGTTTCTACCCCACTTTATTCCCTGTGCTACTCAAAACTGAACACAGAATTCCAGTTGTGAACTCTGTGGTTTAGCAGGGAGTAAAAATTACTTCTGGTCTTACCTGCAACAATCTGACTAGTACATCACTGATGACATTTCTCTCCCTCACCCCCTGAGTTTCAGTTTCATTATTGCTTCTAATATTACATGGGAGTTTAAAAAGTAGTATGGGGCTTCACATCACACTGTATTTATTTCCCTCAAACCCATGTAATGCTCCCATATACCTGGGGCTCAGTATTTTATTGTGGATGGTTTTGATTATTCTCATCTTTTGATCTTTTTTTCTTTTTTAGTTTCAACCTGCACTTTTGAGTGATAAGTATGGATGTCCATGGCCCAAAACACAGCTTAGTCTTATACAGAAAAAGATGAGTAGCTATTTATGAGTAAACATAGATTAGATTAGACTACCACAAATAAAGCAGAAAATACCTGTGTGATTTTAAGGGTAACTTTACTGTCAGCATTAGAAAAGGATATTAAATTGAAGACATCCATTCTTCAGAGAAGCTTGGAATCACTGTAGCTTTATTTTGCTTCTCTTGCAAAACTCTGGTCTCAATACAGAGAACTGATTATGTACTTGCCTCCTGGGCCATGATCTGTCATCTCTGAGGGTAACAACTGTGTTCCCACTGGGTGATATCTGGATTTTAAAAGCAGCTCCCTCATCCCTATGGGTTCAGAATCTTACACCACGGAAGTCAGTAGGTGGACAGTAGTACCATCCTTTCCTGTGCCTCCTGTGTACAGAAATCAGTAGGAGGCAGAGTAGCTGCAATTTCACCATTATAAATAAATAATAACTTTTTCCCCTTGAAATTGTTTTGTATTCAAAGCACTATAAAGATCTGCCAAGGCTGTGCAAGACAGCTGCAGGTCTGTCTTCAGCTGAGCACATTTTACAAATCCAGGGTAAAGTTACTCTTTTTAACAAAATGCAAGCACTTTGTTGCAAAATGCCAGTGCTTTGTTTTTAACAAAATGACAGCACTTTATTTTCTGACTAACAAACTAATATGTTTGTTTATTTGTTTATTTATTTAGTATATTCAGATTTTCCTGAGGGATGTGCCACTATTAAAAATAGAACAAATCTGTGGACCAGCACCAAGTTCTTTCTAGCCAGAGAGCACAAGACGGTGCTACAGCTAGCCAGCTTGTTGATGAGGTGTGATTTATCTTCTTCAGTTTAGTTTCTTTATTTCCTGGCACAGATTTCCTTTGTGTGAATGGTTTTCCTTATCCTTGCCAAATCTGTGGCCAGTTACAATTGCAAAATCTACTGACAAATTAATATTTTGTCTTGGAATCAGCCTTATGTTTATTTTGTTCAGATATGCAACATTTTATTTGAAGCATATGTGTATTTCTAATCAGGTTATCTTCAGTATACAACTTCTCTCTCAGAGGGACAGGAAGAGAATGGAAAGCAAAAATGAATTAAATTATATGACACAAGTGTATTTTAATATGCATAATTAACAGTAGGGTTAATCCCTTATAGGCTTTCCTGTTTAATAAAAATGATAGCCCTCTCCCCTCATTCCCTCTTTCTTGCTGATCATTGTTAGTTTTTTCAAGCAGTTTGAATCTCTAAGAATGCAAAGAGCATTAGAGAAATGTAGTCTTGGCTATTCCTTTATATTTTTTTCTTCCTAATTTTCTTCCCTTTCTGATCTCCTAGGTTCTAGTGGTTTCTTATGCAGGTCCTAGGTGGAAGCTACATCAAAGATACTATTATTTCGTCACCTTCAATATATAATTGCTTGATACACTGTGAAATAAGTCCCTGAAGCGTCTATGATTAATTTGTCTGTATTATGCTGCTTCAATAATATAAATGAAATAAATACTATGGAAAAAAGATGCTGAATTTCCATAGGTGGCCCTATTATATTGTTTCTGAAGCATGCAGGAGAGTTTGTGCGATTCCGGATGTTCATAGAGGTGGTGTTGCTCTTTAATGACTGGGCAGGACAATGATTTGTTTTTCTTTTTGTCTGGGATGATTTTCTGTGAACTGGTTTTACATAATGTGCATAATGGATTACGTGATCACGTGGCTCTAAGATGGCGGCTCCCATGTGTTGCTCTCCGTCTCTCTGAGGCTGAGCACGCTTCCCCTCAGCTTTTCCGCAGCTCCGCGCCCCTGCCCTCCCCGCAGGGCCATGCGTCCAGCCCCCCCTGGTGCCTGGTGGTGTGAGGAGAGGGCTGCGACCTCCCGCAGCGGGGACAAGAGATGGCAACACAAGAGGCAATATAGGCCCACTACTGAACGAGGAGGGTGCCCTGGAGACAGAGGATATAAAGAAGGCAGAGGTGCTGAATGTCTTCTTTGCCTCTGTCTTTACTTC